>JAVTVY010008219.1:0-44988 GCA_036873755.1 Hanleya hanleyi | reverse complement strand
TTGAAGATTAAATAGGTATTTCAGTATTATTTATTCTGAAATATTCCCAAATACGTCATATTTTGGAAATTTGATTTAAAATGCAGTTCGGATATTAATAGTTATTCCATTTAACTCTTGTCACTTTCGGTTACTGATTGAACAAATGTATTTCTTTGGAAATATATATCTGTTATTTTGTCACGGTTATTGAATCTCCTGCACATTCATCGGACATGAGCTACCCCATCATGCTGTGATGGATGCCGACGTTGATAATTGGATTACTTCCCTTGACATATGGATATCGCCATCAGGGGCGCTAACATATATTCACAGCCAATGAAATGATCGATGGCCACCAAGATGGCGGCGCCCAGTATGCAGTATGGGTAGATTTCGGAGGCGATTTCTCGATCGCTACCGTTTGTGAAGGACTTAATGTGCCTTTTCAACATGGTTATCGCCGAGAATGTAGTTTAGACTGACTTTTATAGACGTAGAAGTAGGCGTTTGAGCATTTGGATGAATATCACAATCAGAGTCAGATGTACGTTGTTGTTGTTGTGGCCGATGATTTTCAAGATGGCTGTCCTAATCACCCATGATGATGATAGTCCAAGAATCGGAAAAGGGATTATTGCCAGTCCAAATTACAGAGCCTACCCTCCAAACATATAGCCTTCGGGTAAGTTTTAAAAAACTTTTTAGAAAAAAAATATGTAAAAAATTATATCTGTTTGAGAGAATTCGAGGTAATAAAAAAATAAATATTTTCAATATAAAAATAATATTTTTCTTTTTCTTTTTTAATAATAATAATAATAACTTTATTTATTCTGGGTGGCTTAATTAGCCCAAGGCTAGTCTTCCTTAAGGCCCAGAAATAAGTTAGTAAAATAGTTAGTGTATGTATATAAAAAAATAGTATATATATTGACACATGTAAGAATACCCAAACATGGATTTATATTGTAACTAAATAAAAATGCATGTACTATCACAGTTGGTATAAAACAAAGTGCAGTTTACAAAGTATTTCCATGTATCGTATCTAAAATATTTGATTTTAAGGGCTGGCGTTTAAAAGATACAAGTAGGTACAAACTTTGAACATCAATATAGCCTTGTGATAGGTAATTCGTTGTTTTACTGGTATCCAGTGTAATTCATTAAAAACTTCAGCAGTAGTAAGCCCTGGACATACCACTGGGCATTTATACAAATAATATTAAAATATATCCCATAATATTAAATACAGCGGGAAATACGACTTTCTAGCAGACGATTGGAATCTCATTGTCATTGCCAACATTTCATATGAATTGAAGTGGATCTGTTGATAGGACTTGATATTAATCACAAATTTTATTATCAGACCAGTGATTTGGCATCTTCTGAGAATGTTAGTGCAAAATTTAATGGCCACATTTTTCTAGCTCTTAATTGTCATGGCATATATACAGTGTGGTTTTTCGCGGTGTGCCCTATATGTGCAGCGCTGTAATCACAGTAATTATTAGAAGCTTGGATTGTTAAGAGTTAGTATTTCAGCTTTAAGCCATTTTGTGTATAGTGCTCAAAATGCTGAACAGCGAAGCAAATAATATTTGTATGTATGATTTTATTCACAGCCAGAAAAGCCAGAGGGTGATGGTCATGACGATGAGGATATCTCAGATACTGCATGTCCTGAGGTTGAACATGTCGAAGGTGAGCAGTTGGTGGATCCACATTCATGAGCCATTCATGAACTTTTACTCAAGGGAAGATATTTTCGCATAAGAATTACACATCCTATTACTCCATGTGAATCTCAGGAAGTAGATAAATTTATCATTTACTTAATTGCTGAAATTCTGGAGAAGAATGATACAGATGAAGCAAGTCTCTCATGCCATGAGCATGGTATGTAATGGGTTTTGTGATACTCTTTTGCATGTATGGGCCTTAACATTTTGAGGCTATTCTTTGTTATATGCCAGGGCTCAAATTAGGAAATTTCACTTTCTTGTGGTTAGGAAAATTTTGCATGTCAAATATTGCATGACCTGCTATAATTTAGAATGACGATGATGCAAGAAATTAGCCATGAAGGAACTGTAAATATTAGAACAATTAATAGTAAATACATTATTTAATGATCAAAGACATAAAGACAGCTGGTAATGTGTTTGGCATCAGACTCATCATCATTAAACCTTCTTTCATTCTGCAACCATTCTGCATAATCCTTTTGCATAAGAACCGATTGACTATATAGCCATGAATGAACTATCGGTTATCTAGGGTCAATTTCACATAGCCTTTTTTTGAGGGCACATAGATTTTTCAAGTTTTGGGGACTGTAATGATAATTTATCACTCAATTTTATATAATAGGTTTGCAAGAATTAGGTCTAGCCAGTCGGTCAATCTCTGTAGATGGAACAACATCTGAAGTTGGTAAGTTTCTGTGCTTCGATTGGTCAACATCATGAATCTTTTGAAGATTTTAATATGAATAGATTGATAATCACCATGCATAACATTTTAATCTGTCTCACACTCTTTGCCTGTCCGCAAGCATGGAGATACCTCAGAATCGAGAGGCTAAGGACCATATTTGAAGTCTGAGGTTATTTTTAATACCAATAGTTCCCAGACCTTCAAGTGCCTCCTATACTTCCTATATTTTCCTATAGTTTTGAGTCATTCCTATATTTTCCTCAAAACCTCCTATATTTCCTATATTTTGACTTTTTCTCATGAAAACTTTCATCAATGCTCTGTAATGAGTCAAACTGACATGAGAAAATACATTTCAGAAAAAAAAATCCGCCTCCCTTCGCTCGGCAAATATGAATACATTTCAATCACTCTATGCTGAATCAAACAACAGAACAGGTCACCTGAAACACCACCACTATGACCACATTCAGTGAACATGGTGAACGTAATTTTATTAAACACCAGAGAACTACCAAGTTTGGAACACACAGTGTAGTACATACCTGTCTTACATTCCTTTATTTCCTATATTTTCCTATATTTTATTCAGAAAATTCCCATATTTCTCCTATATTTTTGAAAATTTCCTCCTATATTTTCACTGTGAGCCACTTGCAGGCCTGAGTTCCAGGAAAATGGCACTTCGTAACTGGGAGGTCAGGGGTTGATGTGGGCGGAGTCTTACCTAAGCAATGCAACTTCATTACTCGCTCGCTTGCTTTAAAAGGATTGATGAAGGATGGATTGCCAGATGTTACAATTGTTTTTTTAACGTGATCACATAAATTTCTAAAATTAACTAGTAAGTTGAAATGGCATCATTGCTCTCTATATACATGATATACAGAAAGCGTTCATGAGTTTGGTTTACACTCCTGCATTAATATCAGGAGAGCAATTTACAGCACCCCTGCCATGTCTGCTGTTTTGAAAACAATGATGAGTATCATCTCAAATTCCACATGAATATTACATTAATCAGCAATATGTTTGTTCACATTTAATGCACCAGTTTCATTTTATTTCATTTCAGATTTCGAAAATCCTTGTCCTCAACATGGATGTACACTCGTATCTAGAGACAGTCCTCGAGATGGGCGTACATCTGTATCCACTGCTGGTCCCCACGTTGGACGTACACCTGTATCTACTGTTGGTCCCCACGATGGACGTACATCTGTATCTACTGCTGGCCCCCACGATGGACGTACACCTGTATCTACTGCTGGTCCCCACGATGGACGTACAACTGTATTTACTGCTGGTCCCCACGTTGGACGTACACCTGTATCTACTGCTGGTCCCCACGATGGACGTACACCTGTATCTACTGCTGGTCCCCATGATGGGCGTACACCTGTATCTACTGCTGGTCCCCACGATGGACGTACAACTGTATCTTCCGCTGGTCCCCACGTTGGACATACACCTGTATCTACTGCTGGTCCCCACGATGGACGTACACCTGTATCTACTGCTGGTCCCCACGATGGACGTACACCTGTATCTACTGCTGGTCCCCACGATGGACATACACCTGTATCTACTGCTGGTCCCCACGATGGACATACACCTGTATCTACTGCTGGTCCCCACGATGGACATACACCTGTATCTACTGCTGGTCCCCAAGATGGACATACACCTGTATCTACTGCTGGTCCTCAAGATGGGCGTACACCTGTATCTACTGCCATGACTGCTGATCCTCAAGATGGACATATAATATAGATGTACCTTCTGTTACAGAGCCAAAACCCACTACCTCCACAACTGGACCAGCCAGATGTCAAACATCCCATGGGCATGCTCTGGAGTATGTTTTGGGGGTCACAGATTGGCTTCTGAAATGTGATACTTGCTGGCTCAAAGCTAAGGGTGAAGAGAGTCAGAAGTTAGAGCTAAATTAAGTCAGAAATATGAAGAGTATCTTGATTTTCTTAAACCGCAAGTTTTGAGAACTCATCGAGAACTTTCATCTGCCATTGCATCTTGTGAAAACGAGTACTTTAATGTCCATCATGTTTATCCAAGTAGTCCCAATATGGACCGCAAGTTAGCTTTAATGTATAGAAAGAAAAAGTTTGCTGAAGCCTTATTGAGGGAGTGGGGGTGGTTTTTTTAAGATGAGTACTGTTGGTTCGATCATCATCAAGGATGATGGCGTCTATTTAATAGAGATTTTCCGCTGTATCTGAGTTTTCATTCAGCAAACATCAGGTGTGGTTTCAATGTGATCTTAAAAGAGATCTATTTATTGTTTAGTTCAAATCAAAGGTCGAATCAAAATGAATAGCTTTTCTAGAATATATCTTGAGGTATTATTCTTCACCAAACTTCTCAAAACTTCACAGATTGTTCACAGGGGCTCGTTACCATTGTTAATCGAGTTGATTACAGGGGGGTCGAGTATTCCCTACCGCGACCCCTCCCCCTGTAATGAACCTAATTAACCAATTAACAACGGTAACGAGCCCCTGTAAGATTGTCTGCCAATATAATGCCAAAGAAGTCAATTATTATCCCACATCAGGACCCCATAATCAGGGGATATAGAATTGCTGCCTGTGTGTGTGATCATTACAAGTACATTACATAAAGGTCACAGTACCCTGGAACTGAATGTATCCTTGTGTAGAACGACTTTAATACCCTAGGCACACCAAACTTGCAGTGTACATCCATATGCTCATGACTCAGAACTCTATTGATTCTGGACCCGATTGGGTGGAAAGTTTGGCTGCCATATTGAATTTATGTGAAACCATTAAATTTGTGTATCTCGGATACTATTTCACTGTTCAGTGTAAAACTTTGTATAGATCATCGATACATCGAACCAGTTTCCCTGATTGGTGGAAACCTTGGTGCCCATCGTTAATTTATGCAAAATCTTTAATGATGTGTATCTCTGATACCATTCAAGTGTTCTATATGAAACTTGGTATACAGCATCAATGTATCAATTGACTTGCAATGAAGAACCAATTTCTCTGAGTGGCGGGAAGAATGGGCGGCCATCTTTAATTTATGTAGAATCCTTAATAATAATTATCTCCGACACCGTTCAAGTGCTCGATGTAAAATTTGGTGTACATCATCGATGCATCAAGAGACTTGCGATGAATGACAGAACTGGTTTCTCTGATTGGGTGAAAATCTTGGCAACCATTTTTAATCTATGCAAAATCACGAATGATCTATATCTGATACAGTTTTAGTGCTTCATATGAAACTATAATACATCGATACATCGAGAAACTGGCAAATAATGACAACCCGTTTCTCTGATTAGGTGGAAAACTTGATTGCCATCTCCAATTTATGCAAATCTACATATATACCTCTGGTACTGTTCAAGTGTTTGATGCAAGACTTTTTGTACATCATCAATACAGATACAGAGACTAAAAACGAATGACAGAACCATTTTCTCTGATTGGATGGAAACCTAGGCAGTCATTTTTAATTTATGTAAAACCATTGATGATCTATATATCTTTTATACTGTTCAGGTCTTTGTATACATCACGAGATGAGTTCTGACTGCCAGTCTCCCTGATTGGATGGAAATCTTAGGGGCCATTTCTTATTGCAAAATTTTTGATAATGTGTATATTTGTCTCTTGACTGCTTGTTGTTCCTGATGTCTTCAAAGTCGTATGGTTCAAATTGAATACATTATAAATGGCCGGTGCCTGAAGCTGAAGGGTTTTCAGATGCACAGCTTCGTATTAGGTCAAGGTTATTTATTGCCCTTCAAGGTGCCAAGATAATTCTGAACCAACCAATCTTCACAAAATTCATCAGCTGTCTGGCTCATTTGATTCTGAAGTTCAAAGCATATTTACTATAGGTGAAAAGTCAACGTGAAATACACCCAAAACTTACAATCTAGCTCATAATAGCCCTTCTTGATTTCTGGATTCAGGAGTTGGCCTACTTGCGATTCCAAAGAATCCAATGGATTTGTGTTTTGAGAAGACCCTTGTGCATGTTGGGGCACATTTATTCCTTGAGACATTTTTCTCAGTCTTATTACTGGATGAACCTAATAATAATAATGTTTCCAACACCAAGTGAAAAATCCCAATTCCAGGTCTCTCACCAGAGCACAGTAAAACACAGGTTTTACTCACCCCCAATCTTCCTTAGAATGTATAACACAAATACAGCCCCAAATTTGGTTTCTTGTCATGCAAAATGTGTAGTTTGAAGCACAAAAATTATCACTTTCATTGTCAAATCTACGAAGCAAATTTCAGGTGAAATATACTACAAAATACAATGTTAAATATATAGAAAGATGTCTCAACACTTCATTGAGGTCTGACGAGCAGTTAAAATCGCTTAGTATAAAAAACAACGTACAATTTTCATTTCAAGTCCAACCACCTGTCTGACTGCAATTTGTAAACACAACATCCCATACATGTGAGGTCATATCAATCTCTATGTGTGAAGAACTACTTTTCTCTGAGGTGGTGAAGTTTCATATTAAAGGTGTAATAATACATCACTTTTTTACTCCATGAACAAAAGAAAGTGGCAGAGGTCAATGGTACTTTCTTCACAATTGTTGGGATTGTATTTGCAAATTGCAGTCATGAGAGGAGGTTTTTACAATTTTTACAATGAAAATTGTAATTTATTTGTTTACATTAAGTCATTTTAACTGCTCGTCGGACCTCAATGAAGTGTTGAGACATCTTTCTATATATTCAAAGGAAGATTGGGGGTAAGTAAAACACTGTGTTCGGATGAGAGACCTGGAATTGAGATTTTTCACTTGGTGTTGGAAACCGGACCTCCCCCTCCCCCTTAACCTGTATGTAATATATCATTGGAGGAGGTTGTGTCCATTGTAAGACGGACACCCAGCGAGGAATATGGGAGCTCATTAAACTTGGTGTATAATTTGCATGACATTAACTATGACACTACCGGGTAGCAATGAAAAAAAAGTAATCCAGTCTTGACCATTCAAAACTTTCCTGTTGTCTAAGTTCAGGTGATGGAACATTGAATCTGCCTCTTATGATCCGTCCATTATATTGTATTGAAGGTACATGTATAACTGTTTATATAAGTTGTCAAGGTTGGTGTTATGACATATGTTGCAGGTATAATAAAATTTGAAATTACACAGACTCTTGTCTTTTTGTCATTGATGACCTAAGATAGAATAATAGGTCTGCCACAAAGACATTCAGGTCTGAACAAACTTTGACCTGTCTGATCATCTTTGCAATGTCCTGCAATCAAATTGAATTCACTAGAAAAGGTCTTTCTCAACTTTTACTTCCCTCATGTCGAATTACATACTGTAAATAGTTCAACAATTAAATCACGGGAAGTGAAAATAATTCCCACCATAGAATCAAGAGGTGATCAAATTTATTAGAGCAGAATAGTCCAACATTATTGAATTCTGATAGGGTGATCAAATTGAATTGCTGATTTGAATATCCTGATTTGAATAATGTTGAACATTGTTGAATAAATAATATTCACTCGGTCAGACCCAGTCTGATTTGAGCAACTGATTTGGGTACTCGATAAACTGTCTCCTGGTACGTCCGTTTTGAATATTTGCCTCAATTTGTGGATTGTTGACTAAGCCTTTACTCATCCGCTGAAGGGGCCCTCGGTGGCCGAGTGGTCTAAGGCGCTTCGCTGGTGACCGCTAGCCTCACACCGCTGAACCGGCACGGGTTCGAGCCCAGCTGGTCCATGTGTGACAGTTTGTCAGTTACTTGCCGAAGGGCGGTGGTTCTCTCCGGGTACTCCGGCTTCCTCCACCAACCAAACTGACTGTCACCATATGAGTGAAACAAACTTGAGTGTGACATTAAGCCAAATTCCCTCCCTCCCTCCCTCATCCTCTGAATGGTAACTGCAGGTTTTCACTTGAAATAGAAGTTTTGAAATTTGTAAAAAACAAAAACACGCTTTCAGATATGAATTTTACAATGCTGACACGCTCGAGAAATTCAATCCATTCATATCCACAAGACGCATCATCTCTAACCATAGTTCATGAGACAAAGCCATACCATGGCAGTCAACGGGTCTGCCATAATGAAAATCAGTTGTGTTATTTACGGGAGTACGAATCACATTTGCAACCTCAACCCTGATTATGCTCATATTTGAGCAATGCACGGTACAGGTATCCTTTGTGAAATAACATGTTGCAGACATCTGTGTTTGTTTTCCCTTAAGAAATGCCCTCATATCACCGCACCCCTGGACCGTTCCCAAGCACAAGCTCAAAATAAACTCAGAATACGATGAACCATTCTCACATGTCATTCATTTACAGCCTCAGGCTGTCGGTTTAAACAAACCACTTTCTACAATAGTTGAACACAGCATGCTTTCGTGGAGGGGTTCTTTGAACATATCTTGTTACATAATAATGTGATCGAGGTACAAATTTTTGCAACTTTGAGAACACCCTTCTCCCTTGTGCAGAGGTAGTACGGAGGATACCGGCATTGGAGTATGACAATATGTTGACGTATTCTTATATCCTGTAAACTGCCTCAACGATTAATCAAATTAAAATATCGATAATTAAAAATATCTGCCCAACTCCTGATGATGAACAACCTGTTTTTAATGAAGGGCTTTACCATTATTATCAACACTAGCCCCTGATATTCTGTCATGCTCCACAAACATACTTTATATTTTTGCAATGTATAAATTCAATGTTTAATTCAAGCTACATGTACATGTCCTTATAAGTACGGGAAATCAATCGAGGGCTGCAAGATGACATAGTACGTTCATGTTTGTTCTCTGATAGTATAATTGACAAATTATAATTACTGTACGTACTGCATGGATACCGGTTTAAACAAAATGGCAATCATATGGAATACTTTGTCCGACTGAAATGAAAAAATTAAACTAAAATTTCTCCATTAATGAATCGATATTTTTAATGACCAAGAATTATTAATGATGGTTAACTATTTTATATTTTGGTCCTGGTGATAATCGATATTAGTTGTGATTTTAAACGGTTTCTGAGATTAAAACTATAGTGGGTCATATTTAGAAGCCACATTCAGTTTTCTACATAAGTGGGGCATGAGATTCTTCTGTAGGCCTACCCCAGCCACAAAACTGAAATATTTGGCAATACCACTGGTCCTAATCAACAACTTCCTTCCGACGAAAAGTCCGCACACTGTTCTGTTCACTTGGTATTTGTCAGTAAATTGGTAACAGAACTAAATTTTGAAGAACCTAAAAGCGTCACGCGTGATGAGTCAAGTTGTATCTCGTTGTTGTTGTCCTGTCCCCTCCCCCCTTTCTCGGAATTTACTGGGATGTTCAATTCGCGACAGTTTATGACAGTGTGGCAATTCATTTGCCGCTACATACAACAGTTTAAAACATCCCCGTCCGTTTTATTTCACCAAAACATTACCGAAACGGCCACTAGACCTCACTCAGCGACTGGTGAGTGCTTGCTTCGCTGACCATGCAGCTGACGTCATCTCCTCAATGGGAATCCCCTAGACCGGGTTGTCGCCCTTGGCGGCAGCGACCTCTGGTGCTGGTAAACTTGCCTCGTTCCGTGACGGAGTTGAGTGGGGCTACCACCCACCGAGGCCCTGGAAAATGGGGTCAGGATGCGCAAACAACTCTTTCAGGACATGCTGCCCGAACAATATCGTGGACTGCCCGACGACGATGAGAACAAAAGGATGAGAGCGAACATGGTCGAAGATGGGACTTTCTTAAGGACGGCTTCTGATTGGACAGCCGAGAATACATCTAACGAGCAAGAACGAAAATGACAGATACAGCGCCAAATGGTGGTCTCTGATTGGACAAGAGTCTTCTCGAATTGTAAACATACCCAACGCGGCTCCCCCAGCGTGGGTATGACTAACATTGAGGAGAATAAAATATATAAAAATTTGTTGTTCTCTCATCTGTCATCCTTGTTGTTCTCTCCCCGGTCTATATCATGGCGTCAAGGCGTTATGCTAGAGCGTTAAGGCGTAACGACGGGCGTCACTGCATTTCGAAGAATTAGTGACAATTCCATGGAATATCTTGAAAATCAGAGCTTTTGAGCTATTTCACCAGGGCATTGAAGCGTCAAGCTTGACTTTGGCGGGCGTTGCTACAAGATGCCACTTCACACGATGCATTCGGACAGCGGATGGTCCGTCTCTACCCCAAAACACCTTCCTTCACACCCCAAAATGTCCACTTTCGCTACTACTCCTACTGATGACGTCACCATTGACGTCACAGATGACACGGACATCCCTCAAATAGGAGTCTGCACCACGAGGACTACAAGATGACACCCTTTAGAGCAAACCCTTATGAAAATATACCACACTTTACCACAAAATACTACAGCAAACTTGTAGTAAAGTGAGGTATTTTGTAGTAAACTATAGATGAGGTATAGTATTTTGTGGTACTCTATAGTTACCACAGTTTACTACAGTGTCATTGTAGTATTTACTACAGCAGTGCTTTAATATACTACAAAAACCAAAGCATACCACAACTCAAGTGTAGTATTTTGTGGTAATTTGTAGTTTCTACAGTTTACTACAGCGTCCGTGTAATATTTACTACAGCAGTGTTTTACTGTGAGACAGTGGTGTTGAGCTATACTACAAACTGCAACACATCTGTAGTATTTTGTGGTTTCTATAGTTTACTACAGTGTCAGTGTAGTATTTACTACAGCCAGGTTTTTTTGTACCGGTATTACAGAGTTGTTAAGCTATGCTAAAAAAAAAAAAAAAAAAAAAAAAAATAAGCATACCACTACACAATTGTATTATTTTGTGGTTTCTACGCTATACTATACTGCCGGTATAGTGTTCACTTTTACGGTGTTTTACTGTACTACAGAGCTGTGCTATACTAATAAATCCCAAAACATCATAACCACAACACAAGTGTAGTATTTTGGACCTTATATGGTCCAGATCTTATAGGATTTGCAATTTAATATGATCAAATAGGATTCAATATCAGTCCACAACACCCAAGTAATGTTCTCCATATTTGACTGCTCGTAGTTGGAGGGAGAGATTTTGTACCACCAATCTCCAATCTGTTGCTCATGAGGCATCAAATATCAATTTTGGTAGTTTCATATGAAATTTATCTTAAATTTTAACTTGAATTTAATACAAACTCATGATTGATATTTTCAATAAAGTTACAATTGAATTGAAGGATTAATTTTATTTTCAATATTATGAATATTCTATCGTTATGCTGATATTTGACTGAAGTATTTTGAAATGTCATTTAGGAAATGCTAATAAAATTGACAAAAAAATCTAATTGCCATCCATCATAGTTCGATATCCAAACAAATGCAAGGTCACTGAAAACTAAAATTTAAATATTCTAACTCAAATTGAATTCACTGATAATCTTAATCGGAAATTTATTAAAATTGGAATAAATGTATGAAGTTTTTAAATTTTGATTGTTTTGAATTAAAGTTTTAATTAAAATTGAATTAAGGATGTCCGCTGGTGGTAAATCAAAGTAATTAACTTTTTGAATAATGCTTGTTGTTGCAGTCATAACTGTGTAATATGGGGGGAAGACAAAGAACAAATATAGTCGGTGTGCACTTTTTAAATGGTTTCCCAATTTGAATGATATTTACAAAGTCTGTCTACCCTGAATGGAGGGGAGGTAACTCAGTTTCTTGACACTGACACTAGGTGGCGCTGCACAGAGAAAAACAAAGATGGCGGCCGAATGTTTCCATGTTTATTGCAGTTATCAGCTGAATGATTTGGAGACAGTAAAAGTCATATTTCCGATTATCTATGGCTGATGGAACTGATTGAGATTGATGGTAAGTACCTTTTGCAACTTGTAGGCAAAAAATAGCATTCTAAAGTGATCATTTACGCCAACACTAAAGTGTGAAAAAGATTTGCACATTTGAAAATTGAACAATTGATAGGGCCTAATGTTTTTTTATTTGCAAGCTGTAATAGTGCTGGAATAAGTCTGGAATATTTTGGAATAGTTTAAAATATATTAAGTTATATAAATAACTTTGTCAGGTTTGTATATTACACTGTAAACAACCAAAACATTATGCTTCCTTGAAAAGATTGTTTTATCTCACTGGTTTATGAAGGAAATGTGGCTTGTTGGTTGATTTTCTCGTCTTCTCTAATCTATGTGTAGGATAGTTAGGCATATTAAGCCCAGTGTAATTAACCTTAGATATAAAATGCTGTCTAACCCTACCAACTTTGAACGCTCATTGACGACGTTGAATTTATGTGTACCATTCTCGAAATATAAATAAATGACTACAAAATCTGGGTATCTCCACATAAATGCAATTTAATGCATGAGCTTTTGGCCTTTGCCGGAAGCCTTGATCAAGCGAACATAAACAAATTTGAAAATGAAAATATATAAATGTCGAATATATTGACAACAGATTAATATATTACTTTTGTATATCAATTGCATTTACGTAGAGAATGTCAGTTTGCAGTATTATTGAACATCACATATCTAAAACAGTATATCATAAATAAAATTGTAGTAGGCTCTGCTGGTGTGGCTCTGAGCTTGACCTTGGGATAATTGCCAATTTCAGAAATAAGCTAACATAAAATTTCACCCATAGCAATGATTGATCTTATTAGAAATTACAGATTTCCACTTTAAATGAAATCCATCTGAACTAATATAAAAAACCCAAATATTTTAATAGCGGAGAATTGTATTTATTATGATGTTTTCAATTGCTGAACAGACATGTATATTTTGTTAATTGAAATAACTGTGAACCTCACAAGAATAGATCAGTTTCTCTTAGTGGCCTGTTGTGTAAGGGATTAACCATGCTGGGAGACTCCTGCATAGTTCATTGTAAGAAACCTGAAGGGGATGTTTTTACAATCTCAATGTGTCATTTCCTGTACTGGTATATTTGTGAACATCTACCTTCAATAGACAAATAAACAAAAGGTAGCACCTTTGAGACTAACTAGTTTATTTCAACAAGAGCTTTCGTAGACACAAGCCTACTTCCTCAGATTCAATAGACAAGCCATTTCCGATGTTTACTTGAAAAACTTGACATAACATATGAATGAATTGATAACAGTAATTTGTGATTCTTTCAAGTCCTGGCTTTCATTTCATACTGTCTGTTTCACAGTCTGAGCTTCCTGTCCTGTCAAATTGCATCTCTCCTCACCACACCATAATGAACAGTTTATCAATGATGTTTTTATTATGTTCACAGCTTCACTGTGGATTCTGGTGAAAGAATACAAATACGCTTACAACACAGCTTTGCCCAGTTCCAGGTAGGCCAAATGTACCAGTGGTGTGTTCTATTCCTGACAACCTGAACTTGGGATGCTTTTCATCCAGTTAAGGGCTGAACTATATGATGTGACAAATTATGCTTAGCCTAAGCTTTAATACATGTTGTACCCCATTTGTGTACTTTTCAATTGTGGTAATTTCACCCTTGTTGGGGGGGGGGGGGGTATAGTCTACTGTACATGCTATCATCCAGTTTTACACATTATCTGAAAAATGTCATTTATTAGAATTTCCAGGTTGTTTGGTTACTCAAATGTCCCGTTGATTACTTCATATGAATAAATAAACACTCCTACAAACAATTGTTTGGCCATGTCAGTGTTAGTGCAGAATTGAGTTGAAAATTGGTGAATTTATTTTCACAATAAATCACGACATGATACGTTAATAATTGTTTTTCCCACAGGAGATCACAGAGCCTACAAAGAAGATGAGCAAGACAGTTCGTGATGCCTAAAAGAATGAGTCAAACAACATCCTTTAGAAGTTAAACAAACAGCGACAAGGAAAACTTCCAGTGGCACCTGTTCAAGACATGTCAGATGAAGTAAGTATAAATTCAACTATCAGGACTATTCAGCTAAATCCCTAGGCTATTATCAAATAATTCATTATTTTGACTATTGAGAACATTGCTCATGAATTGTCTCATCTATTTTACTGATCCCTTTCAGATAACTATTTCTAATAATATTAATCCAAATTTCTCTCAATGTGGACAAAATATGTGGGTGTGGGGCCTATTGATTTTGGTTTTCTTCTTCTTTGTAGGATTCTAGTAGCCGAGCAGATCTGAGGGCTCTGCAGAAAGAAGTTGAAGAGCTGAGAGCGGAGAACCAGTCTCTGAAGTCAGAAAACAGTTCTTTGAAAGTCTCATTATCTACACTTACTGGTAAGATTTTAAATTTGAGTTTTTGCAAGTTTGCTAACCAGTAAAATGCATGTTAAATGACACTGAATTTTAATGGTTAACAAGCGATCACTTTGTAAATAATCATTTAATGCAATTAATCTTAGTAAATAATATTTGAATATCTCTCTATTTGAATGTTTTAAAACATTGTTGATACTTTGTCAACAAGATCCTGCAATTTATGACTATTACCATTCTGACTGAATATTATCAATCCAACTGTCAGTACACTTTTTGTATCTTTTATTTCACAGAACTGCCATCTGTATTTCATGACATCAAGACCTCGGTGAAGACAATGAATAAGGTGGCATCACGTCAGGCATAGACTCGCCCAGCAGAACCATGTCAGCTGCTGACACCATCAACATCCGAACCCTTGCCCCATCATACGCGATCACCCTCATCACCAGATCCATCAACTGGATCATCCGATGATTTAATTGGAGAAAGACAACATTCATTTCAATATTGGTAAGTATTTCTTACCCATCACAAGAACACAGTAGTAATAATAATATGGGTTCTTTCATAATAACTTAATTAAATTCAATTAACTGTAATGAAATGCCGTTGTCAACAAGTTCAGACTTGCAGTATGTCCATTTGAAGTGTATACTAAATAATTTGCCAACTCAATTTTTTTCTTTCTTTTCTCCTTCCAGTTGAAACTCGTAGAGTATTCCCCGACAAGAGAGAAGTGGACAAAGCCAGTATTCACCTGAAGCTGAACAATGCTTCGAAGCAATTAAAGAAGTAGTATTTTTACATTAACGAAGTGTTTGGACATTAACTGAGTGCATTTTATGATGTTGTATGGAGCGATTCAGTGCTAGTAGAATAAATATAGTATTATATAAGAAATTATTGTGTTATTTTCGTTGTGTTATCAGGGCGTTGTCATTCTCTGAAATAGATTATTCTACAATGTTGTTCAGTATTGAGGATGTAATATAAATACCCAGTCCAAAGTGAAGCTACCAATCTATAGCTATAGTTCATTTGTAGTAAGCTATAGTTCATTTGTAGTAAGCTATAGTTCATCTGTAGTAAACTATAATTCATTTGTAGTAAGCTATAGCTCATTTGTAGTAAGCTATAGTTCATTTGCAGTAAGCTATAGTTCATCTGTAGTAAACTATAATTCATTTGTAGTAAGCTATAGCCCATTTATAGTAAGCTATAGTTCATTTGTAGTAAACTATAGTTCATTTGTAGTAAGCTATAGCTCATTTGTAGTAAGCTATAGTTCATCTGTAGTAAACTATACATTTGTAGTAAGCTATAGCTCATTTGTAGTAAGCTATAGCTCATTTGTAGTAAACTATAATTCATTTGTAGTCATTTGTAGTAAGCTATAGTTCATTTGTAGTAAACTATAGTTCATTTGTAGTAAGCTATAGTTAATTTGTAGTAAGCTATAGTTAATTTGTAGTAAGCTATAGAATTTGAGCTGTAGTAAATCCGCAAAAGTACCACAAAATCGATAGTAATCTATAGATTTCAACTATAGATTTTTGTGGTAAATTTTCATAAGGGAATTTGGTCGTTTTGACCTTTGAGAGCAAATTGGATCGCATTGACCTTTGAGAGCAAATTGGGTCGCATTGACCTTTGAGAGCAAATTGAGTCGCATTGACCTTTCAGAGCAAATTGGGTCGTATTGACCTTTGAGAGCAAATTTGGTCGCATTGACCTTTGACAGCAAATTGGGTCGCATTGACCGTTGAGAGCAAATTGGGACGTATTGAGCTTTGAGAGGAAATGGGGTCGCATTGACCTTTCAGAGCAAATTGGGTCGCATTGACCTTTCACAGCAAATTGGGTCACATTGACCTTTGAGAGCAAATTGGGTAGTATTGACTTTTCAGAGCAAATTGGGTCGCATTGACCTTTGAGAGCAAATAGGGTCGCATTGACCTTTGAGAGCAAATTGGGTCGCATTGACCTTTGAAAGCAAATTGGGTCGCATTGACCTTTGAGATGACCGGAAGCCGGGGTCAAAGGTCATTTCCGGTCGCGTGGCCGGAACCGGAAGTGACGTCGCGAGACAGCTGGCGCCCCCCTGACGGCCATGTTGTGCAAAATGGTACAGAATTTCACTTCTTACTACTACTCAGCATACCAAAGAATATCGGCTGACCACAATGTGGTTGCAAACCTTTGTAAATTGGAAAAGATTTAATTTGATAGGGTTTTTTTTCACAATAAGTAGCTTTTCATTCTCACTGGCCTTTTTCGGGAATTTGCATCGAGTAATGATACAAGTTAATAACTTAGTAATCCAACTTATTAAAATATTCACACATTAAAACTTCTACAACAAACTGATTTCTCTCAAATAACCTTAGATACAGTCTTTCTTCTAAAGTAGCTGCTCGATAAAAAGAATCTCTTACAATCTTAAAATCTATACAGTCGATAAGATTATGTTTTACTGTGAGATCTTCTTAGCATAGAATACACCTTGTGGCTAGCTCTTTTTAGTAAATGTTCGTGAGATAATCGTGTATGGCTGATTCTACATCGCTTGATCATGGCTTGATCGAAACGTTTCTGGCGGTGCAGATCAATGTAGCCTGGGCTTTTGTGAACTCATAACGTGCGTTCTTCCTACGAAATAAGCTCTCATTTGCAAATTGTTCGGTAATGAGTGAGTGAGTCAGTTCATCCGAATCGTTTCTTCGGCAAAATAAGGAGAACCGTTGACATTAGAACCTTGGTATTTGGCATGAACGTGCATTAGGAGATTGTTACCAGCAAGACCTGAGCTGACCTACTTAGTTAACCTATAACATTACTCTTGGACCCCCAAGTCAGCTAGGTGACGTATAACATTACGCTTGGATCCCCAAGTCATCTTGCTCACCCTACTTCGTAGGTCGTGTGACGTTAGTCACACTACTCATGGTATTCACAGCATCCAAAAAAGATTGAAACACTATACTCACATAAGTAAAGATAGAGGGTCTGAAATCGCTATATGGGATTCCAACAGGATCAACCCCATTATCTAGGGCTGCCTTAGCCATTTTATCAGCCTCAGTATCGCCTTTGATGCCAACGTCGCTAGGCAACCCGTAAAACACAATATCAATGTATGGATATTATTGTAGAAAATTCAAGATGGTGGGATGAATTGAATTTCCACTTTTAATCGCTTGAAAACATGGCAGTGAATCTGATCATATGACATATTTTTTACCTTTTATAGTGGACTCAATACCTTCCAAAGCCGACAATATAGCTTTGCTTCTGCAGTGAATATCGGACTTTTACCTGGTAGTCGACGGGGTTTAGTTTTGGAACTAAAGATTGTAGCACATGCTACTCTCTCACTATCTTTAGAACCATCTGTGTTAATAGCCTGATATGGTCTGTATTTTTCTCTCAGCAGACCAAATTCTTATGTATGCACGAGCTGGCTCGTGTCTGCCTTTTTATATTTCGTTGGTGTAATATCCACTTCTGGGTTGGCTAACTGCCATGGTGGAATTGGCAAGAGCTTGTTAGATAGCTGCTATAATGCGTGGTTTCATACGAATTCCAAGAGGTGGAATAATGGAGGGTTTCTTTAAATAGAAATTCCCGTACTCAGGGTTGAAACACAGTTATATGCAGGATTCGCGTGATTTCATCGCAATTGTGTGATATATTGCAGTGATAGTTTAATTCTTCGAAGATCTAAAGGAAATTCATCTGCTGCGACATATAAGCTTTCTTCAGGGGATGTTCTGAACGCTCCAAAACATATACGTCGACCCAGATAAGAAATTGCATGAACATAAGCTGAAATATGCGAAACTTAGTAAGGTTTTAGCAAAGGTCTCTCTTGAAAATTTCAAGTTGATGAGCTTATGTTTTTATGTTGTGAACATAGCTAAAAAATCGTGGAAGTGAAAATATTAAATCGCCAGAGTGCCGCATTGATTTTGTGGCCCTATAAACCATTCAGCCATCCTCAAATTGAAACCACTAAGTTGAAACCACTTGTGAGACATCGCCATAGCGATATTCTCTTATTTGCATAGCAAATAGTAGGATTTATATGGACAAGAGCCTGTTGAATTGAGATAGATATGGGCACCAGCTGATTCAGTCTGCCATGAATGAGATATTGCCATTGGAAACAAGCCATGCTGTGTTCACATCAATGAAATGTGCTTGAGGTAGTGCTTAACTTAGCACCCAAGATTTTTCAATCCAATCTGTCCCCATCGCCGGATATTCCATGAAAACTAAGGAAGATAAGAATGGATATACTCTCTCTCTCTCTCTCTCTATCTCGCTCTTTGAGGAAATGTTTAGTTCATTTAAGAGGTTGCGATAAAACTCAGAGCAAAATAATAAAACAGCCATAAACAGCCCTGTCTCATGGCGGCCATCGTTATTTTCATCGATATTTTTATTTTCATTCCTTACTGTGTCATAATAATTTAGCATTGCAGAACCATTCTGCTTTCAAAATTTAAAGTGGAAGCACTAGGGTGACTAACTAATAGAAAGCCACGTGTGCCCAAACAAAGTGCCCGTAATTAAAATCGGTTTGGAAAATAATGGCAGCCATTTTGGAAATCTGAGATGACTGTAATTACACCATATCTATTGGTGTATGGACAGAAATAATGTTGATATTGGAATATTGACTAAAATAGGCTATATATGGCTGCCATTATCGTTTGTCTAACTTTGATATGGCACTTCCCATCAATATTCTGATAATTGACCCAAAGAATAAGTCCCAAACAGAAGAAACAGTGCAGGATTGCAGATGATATATACGATCCTGGCGATCATTTTGAAAAATGTTATATACATAGAAAAAGTTTCACATCAGGCCTCGGTGTACACCCTTGCCAAATTTCATGCTTTTATGAAAAAAAAGTACAATTTCATGGAAAATCGGCACATATTGACTGGACTAATAACAATTCAGTGTAGAATTATGCAACAAAAATTTGATGCAAATTCCATCCCTGTGTTTTTATGCAGAGATATAAGCAATAACGAAAAAGGATCTCTTGATGATACAGGCGTCTTCTGGATAATCTAATTGGCAATTTTCCATTACCAAACCACCATATTAGGCATCGCCGTCCAAATTCTTGACAAGAACATTCGACAATTAGCCGGATTTGGTCGATGGCCCATTTTCCGCGAGAATGAGAGCTACATGTCATCAAATATATTCCTGTGAGTATCGTTTGAAATTCTATTGAAACAAATACAAATTTCGAATTCCAGCCAACCTGTTAGATCGGTTCAGATGTATCAACAAACTGGAGTGCCAACTTCGTATGGTCGTCTCTAAGTAGAGATTATGTTATTTGATCTGTAATTAAGTACAGCTCCCCCGGCGTCGGAAAGTGGAATTAATGACTTCACCGTATTCAGATTTATTCATGTACCAAAGATGGATTCCTAACTCCGCACAGAAACGGATATATCATTATTTATATGCCTTTAAATCAGATAATTACTGGTCACCTGACCAGGCTGCATCTGCCCTTTGCGATGTTGTCACAAATACAAACGACTAATCCGTCACTCAATATTCAGCCGTCTCCCATTACAGAATTTCCTCATCCATACTCCAAGGACCTAACTCACATAACGGCAACAGCACAAAATAAAAAAAAATCATACTACACGAAATAAGAGAGAACGGTCAACAATTCTCATTATTATATTTATTGGAGTGTGTCCCTATATAAATTGTAATGGGATAAAATTGCATATTCCCCGGTCAACAAAACTGCATATTCCACCCCCCATGGAATATACACTAAAGGGACATAATTACAACAGAGGTCGCCCCGGGAAATAAATGATCTCTCCCCATCTAACTGTAGGTAGAATCGTACCCAAGCATATTACTGGAGTAACTAACAAGCGGCATCGAACAACTATACGTGCGTTGCGAGATTTACACGATAGTAGTGAAGCAGCTCCGAATCAGTGGAATCTCGTGCATGAAAAATAATGTTGCTGGCGATTGCCCACTGAAAGCAATCAACTCAGAAGGATTACACTCTTCCAAAATAAACATAAAACATTATTTTGCTCGAGAGATAATAGATTAGCACAGAGTTAAGTTGATAAATATAATAATGAAATTATTGTCTTGTTGTGGGGGGAATATGCAGTTTCGTTTCCCCTCGGCTGTGCATATTACCCTCACCTGCGGCTCGGGCAATATGCATATCCTCGGGGCAACAAAACTGCATATTCCCCTCAAAATAAGGCAATATTTTCATAATGTTATCGGCATCACAAGTACGACAATAAGAAACTGCAATAGCAACTATTACTGACATAACTTTCGCAATTGGCTCATTAGTAGCTGACATTACATGCAGTTGCAACATCTGTGTCATTAGTAGTTGCTACAGATGTCCCGAGAAAGTTGCATGTTTCATTTTTTCCTCTCCATTTTCCCCGCACTCTCTTGCATAGAACAGCTCAAATTGACTTAATATACATACCGAATCATGACGCCATTATGACATCACCAGGGCAGGCAATGAAAAGGCCTTGTAGAAAATGATGAAGATATACAATGTAAGAAGTGTATTGTTACACTAAGCCTTTCTGGTTCTATTAGAGTTATGAAGATTTCCAGCAGATTAATACGTTGAGATGCGCAGTGGATAACCAAAAGACAGAAAGGACTTTCGTAACTTAGAATACTAAGAAAGATTCGGATCGTGTGACAAAACGAGACGTGTGTAGTTGAAGAATGATAAATACAGTTTATTCAATAACATATAATATACAGCATAGAAATATGAGGAATACAAAGTATACTTACATACATGTATGACGACGGCAAGATCAGGCCCACTGGGAATTGTACGTGTTAACAGGAGAACGCTCGGAACCGAAATGACTAAAGATTAAGTTTGGCGGGCCGAAATGGTAATGCTGTTATCCAGCTGTCTGATTGGTTAAATAGCAATGAAGCTTCTCATTGGATGGCAGACACTTTTGAGTAGAGTACAATCCAGTTGGGCGTGACCTTAACCTGTCAATGCGAGTGACAAATGACATATTGACCCGAGCGTATATTACATAATCGTGGAAGTTAAGATTCAATTACCCAAGAGAAATATCAAGTTATATTAAATACGAAGCTGAATATATATCAATTTATAATATAAATTTAACACCTTTTAACATACACCTCCCCTTTGAAAAGCACGTGTCCCCACGTGCAAAGAAATTTGAACTATTACCATACCACGATTAGCAAGCACGAATTGAACATACTCTAGAATACTATACATAATAGGCGAAGGTAAGTTATATACACAAAGGAAGATTAAACTTGAAACTAAAAGCTTTGTCCAAGTGGCACAACAGTGAATATATCTACAAAATGGTCCCAGTTGAATAAACATTGAAACAACAATGCCAAACGACTTCGTAACGGTCACCCATTAACACATACATGTTAAGACCTTAAACCGTTGAATCATTCAGACCGGATACATTTTAATTCTTTTCTCAACTACCAGACTGTGGTTCTTATCGGGCGGTACATTTTCCTGGCTCTTTCTGTCCATACCATTTGAATAAACCAATTTAATGTTTCGATAGGGTAATGGGATTGCGTGGCACTTATATGCGCCAAACAAAAGATAACCTACAAAAGCGATCTCCTGAAACGGCCAAATGTTAAATGCATCAGCAAGTACTAAAAGGAGTACCATTGACTTTACCAAACAGGTTGTCTTTCCATAACTAGAATTCTGATCATGGGAAAAACTGTGCAACTTCTGAAGTTTCTCAGAGACCGATTTCTCTGATTCTCTATCTGTCACGCCTTTTACAAAATGCATGGAATTAATATTGACTGTTTCTTTTAGTGAAAATCCAATACATCTGAACTATCAGATTCGCGAACTTTCAACTTTTGATCTAAATGAAAACTCCGTGGAAAACTATCAGCTGTACAACGTGTAGCTTGGTGTGACTGAAACCTTTTCAGAAACCTTTTCACAATTAGCCGAATCAGACATTTCTGATTTAGAATTTGTATGTGCGAATTCAAAATTTAAAATGGATGAAGACGAAATACCACTAGAAACAGAACAGGTCTCTACTATGAAACAATGTTCATGATCGAATGAATCCGACTTTTCTACATTCTTTCTCTCTGAAAACTGCCGAGATTCTATGGATTTGAAAGCTCGAATCCGGTACCGACAATTAGTTTCGAAATGAGTTTTTCGCTCAGAAAATTTACAATACCTGGGGTTTGAAATAGGGGAGCTTTGAGAACTTAGTTTGCGTGAAGAGGAATTTGCATATTTCCTTGATTTAATCTCCGACTTCAGTTTTAAAATTTCTTCGTTTTGCCGATTACAAGTAGTATGCAAAGAAATAATTTGATTCGCAAATAGCTTTTGCTGATTGGATACATGTGAATGTAATTCTGCAATCTGTTTCTGGAGATCCATCAATGAAACTTGATCGCCAATATTCATATCTTCAACTCAGAGAACATTTTCTGGGAGACAGATATGCATTGTCGCTAACAAAGGAATAAGAATTCATACTCACTTGCTTTCCATTTTCCTTGTTTCATCACAAGAATAAACCATCTCACAAAAACAACCAACTTGCAAATTTCTGCCACAATAAACCACGCTCTGCTACCATTCTATCACGGAGCCCATTTTTAAAATTCTATTACGAAGCCCGTTTTAAGCATATTAATAACGAAGCAGAGATTAGCAAGAGTGCGCCTTAAAGTGTGGAAGCGTGTCGAACGGGTCTCGTAACATTATAAACGACAATAAACATACTCCTGGATCGTGTGGCTAGAAACATGGATGCAAGATGATCATATTCTGTAAAATAGATTTATTCATACTTACAATAATATAACCATGATGAAAAGTATGACCTTCGAAGCATAGCCAACTAGAAAATATACATTTAACCCATAGCTACCAAGCCCAATATTGTACGTCTTCACTGGTCGGAATCTTGAAGTCAATCCTCTGTATGCAGATATCAAACCTGTCTGAATTCAGACGTCGCGGGCCTCAATATGGCTGATCAAAGGCGACTCAAAAGAAGTCAGTGATTGGCTGGATAATTGTGATTGACACTTAATAGAGTTGACGTATTCTAGTGGGCGTGGCAACTACAGGTCAGTTAAACAGTTACCGCCGGGCGTATTGCATAATCGTGATGTGTGAAATATGAATGAATATAATGAGAGATTTAACCCTTAACAGTATCAAAAGTGACGTGCTTAAATCCGACTCTGTCGAATAAGGGGTTTCCTTTCTGAGACCCTTCTAAGCGGTTGAGCTGAATCGGGTTTGAAGTAGAATTTGTAAATGATCGGGCATTATCTTAAAGTTGAAGTCTTATACACCTCGTGAGGCAGTGGGGAGTGGCGTAACATGCGTTTTCCAAAATGGTCATCATAGGTAGAATACAATACAGGAAAGAAATACTTAACCTTAACGCCATTAATATGTGTGGTTATAAAAGTGTGCGCATTTTTGATCGCGAATGAAGCAAAACAACCTCCCAATAACTACGATGTAACTACGACAGTTACGATGTTTAACAAACGCGTCATTGTGCGGTGACATGCCCCATGGTTGTATCAGGAAAATCACGAAGGGTTTTCCTGACCGTGTTTTGATCGACGGAGGGCTCGGAACGCGACGTGAAATCTCCCGCCATTACTGAAATATCGCACGAACATATTGTCATATGGGAAACCCTGGATCGTATGGTTCCAATAGGGCTTGCCATGGTTCCCACCTAAGTTTGGTGGACTCTTTTGAATAATCGGGCACCCTCATAAGAATGTACTTCAGTGGGCTTTGGTACTGTTCCACGACCACGAACGGAAAAAAACGAGAACATCCGAACTTCAACGAGGCAACTGCAGTCTGATTCGGAGAGGAACGGGACTGGGTTGTAGCTGTATTTTTATCATTTTGTACCCGTCAGATTGGGATTATGGTCGTTTTTTCGAGGTTTTTTAGCTTTATCAAACAAACAGATAATATTTTGGATTGAAACTCTGGGAGAGAAGTCTGGGGCTCAGGAAGCAGCTTTGGTGTACATTACGTGTCCTAGCTGATTTAGGTCGCGCCTGCTGATTGGATCCGCTCCCCTCCCTTAATTGGATCGTTAAATATGCTTGAATCCTGTTGAAAATTCTTTCACAATAATTAAACCCAGCATTAAAAGGGTGGTGGAAAACGATGCCGGCGTACTGACAAGAAGTCATATGACTCCACAGACAAATATACTGAATACATGCGATCAGAACGGACTATCGAAACCACTCGAGTGTAGCAAATGTAGATAATTCTGTCAATAATGCTATACATAATCGTACAAAATATTAACTGTTGATGTGTAGGACATATATAGCACAAAACCACGACCATGTTGGTATAAGGCATACAGGGTCTCATTTCTGCTGGTTGATTTGGGTACGCGGGGTGGGGAGTGGGTTCATATACTCTATTCCATCTAGACAATCCCACAAAGTCCTACAATCTTCACACCACATTCCAGAATGCATCAAACCGTTCTAAGTTTAGCTTGACACCCTTTGTTGCATACGCACACTTGAATTCCCTCTCGTACACTCCTCTACCCTACTGCTTCGACGGGGGGCCTTGCCGCTCGTCCAGCGCTTGTCCCCAAACACGAATTACACGCAGTCGGGCGCTTGATGTCACAAGACCAACTGGCAGTCCAACCAACTGGAAGTCCAGGGATAGCGCGATGGCAATTACATTGTTGTCGTGTTACACGAAGGAGATGGCAGGGTAATTCAGTTGTATTATGATGCGCACTTGTCACTTAATTGCGATGGATATACATTACATCATGCCATGGAAGAGGGATAACTCGTCTTCAGGATTCGCGTCTATTGTTGGCGCTAAAACATTTGTTGTCGACGACTGCCAACTGAATGTCGGTTTAAAGCTGTATTCGACCTCGTATTTGTATTTGTGCTATAGTCATACGTGATATTCACAAATAAACAACACTGATGTTAACCATAAGCGGACATCAACTGAATGTCGGTTTAAAGCTGTATTCGACCTCGTATTTGTATTTGTGCTATAGTCATACGTGATATTCACAAATAAACAACATTGCTGTTAACCATAAGCGGACATCAACTGAATGTCGGTTTGAAGCTGTATTCGACCTCGTATTTGTATTTGTGCTATAGTCATACGTGATATGCCCAAACAAACAACATTGCTGATAACCATAAGCGGACATTCGACTACATGAAGTCAAAATCGTTTTTATATAAAATTGAGTGACGAGTACATTATCTGCATTGCTCTTATTATTTTCGAAACGTGCCTAAGAATCAAGCTGAAGCATTTGCCTATGTATGTCTATGTAGAGAATATGCATATTGTTTATAACACATTTAACTAAAATACAAATAAAGGTTTCGTGATAATAGTATGATTTTCTTCAGCTAGCTCTCATCGAAGTAGTTAACAACTAATATTTTGTGACGTTGGACCTTAACTCACAGGGCTTTTAACCAATCGTCGTCTTACCCAATTCACAAGCTCAGAGCGCATAGTTTTACTGGTTAGTAAGTATATAAGTGGGTTAAATGCTGAGTTTGTGTAAGCTAAAAGGAAAGAGATTAAATAGGCAGAGTAAGGAACACACCATTGACAAATCCCCCTTATTGGCCAGGTGATACAATACGGCGCCCAACACAGTAAAAACACAATTATTATCAGGCTCATTGTCTTAAAACATTGTTTGTTCTGCGAACTGATCTTCGGAGCCTCCCCGAAATGAGTACTTTGAAGAGTCAATCGTAGACTTGGTCGAGTAAGCATAGAAAGTCTGGCCGTTTCCCTATGAATTTCGATATTTGGACTAACTTCAATAGAAAACGTTTCTCGTTGCGACACTCGTTCACTTTGTGCATTCAACCCAAATTCTGCTTTTTGTTTGCATTTAGCGTTACATTCAATATCGTAACCAGCAATAATATTTTGCCCCACCTCATTCGCAACCGTGTATACTGTTTGTCCTTTCTTCTGCTTAGGTTCGGCTATAATAGTTCGTTTCTTCAAAGCGCAACACAGAAGAATGTACACTACTACAAGGAATAGGACGGGGAGGTAATATGCTAGAGTCGATTGTCCCAACGTAAAATAACCAAACATTGGACTGCATCCAGACGATGTAGATTTGTAGACGTCGTGGAATTGTTGACCAACAAAATAAGGAATCCAGACAGCAAATCCTAGAATCCACAATGATATGCAAATTATTAGAGATCGTCTCCTTGTAAACTTCGTGCGATACAGAAGCGGAGAAGTAACACATCTGTATCGATCGTAGGCAATGGCGTCCAGGAGCAGCAGTGATATTAAAGATAGGGCGTAGTCGAGTATTTTTACAGAAATACACAAGGGACCATTACGGAACAATTCTGGATAATACATCATTACAATGTTCATTGGTAGACCAATGATGCCCACACTGCAATCGGCTATAGCCAAAGACGTGGCGTAAATACTAAAGTTGCTGGAAAACTTTTTGGTTTTCCACATGTAAATAATGATGGATATATTGCCTGGTATAATGAGCAGAATAAGAACTACATATACAGATAATGAAATAACAATGTATCGGTCATCCAAGCTGTTTTTGTATGCTGCATCTGTGATGTTTGTTACATTTTTATATAGCGCACTGTATCCATCCATTTCCGCACGTCGCTTTAGAAAAAGGCTCCAATGTCTCCCTTCATGATAATACCTATTTTTATTTCAAGCGTGATTATATATTTAAACTATCAAACTTACAATCAGTCATCATACCTTTGTTCCATAAAGTCATTAAAAAATAATATCTGTTTCAAGAGGCACCAATAGTTTCCCCAATTAGCTATTGTAACGATAGCTCATATATTTCCGGAGGTAAACACATGGCGGATCATCAATCTTACCTGAAAGATAAAACACAATATAGGCATGTATCTGAAGCTTTTGAGAAGAAACTCATATATGTGATGGAAAATATGTCTATTAGGTTCTTAATAAAAGATACAAAATATAGTTTGTTTATCTTTTGATTAATTAACGTTAAAAGTCGGAAATTTCGATTTCAGCATTTAGCAAATTAGCTTCATATCAAGGCAGTTAGATGTAGCTTTTCATTTCCTATTAAAATGGCTCCCCAGTCGAAAATTTTAGAAGAATTATAATTAACGTTAAAATATGCCATTTCCCCAAATAGTGGGGGCTGTTAGGGATATTTTGGTTCACATTCTTCCAAAAGCACCAAATTTGGCCCATATGTCGCCCATACCATACTATTTCGATTTTTGACGGGCGCCAAGACGGGTGCCCCCTAGGGCCGCCATATTCGGCGAAATTCAATATGGTCGCCATCCTGGTTATAGTTGAATAACTAAAAGGGCTAGAAATGTGAATAATAACACTTTTTAGTGGTTTTTGGGGTCGGAGAATCTGATTGTGATCTTATTTCAACGATTTTAGGTCAAGGTAACCTTTAAGGTCACCCTAAAGGGCATTTTGGGGACAAATTCGCCATTATCAGTGGTTTTGGGGCAAGATATATAAACTGCCTCATTCTATTGGTTTCCAGGTTTGAGTAACCCGAATCTGGCCTTATTTTGGCGATTCGGGGCAATATTTCATTTGAGAGTCGCGATAGAGGTCATCCGAACCAGAGGTCAATTGTAGGTATAACACCAAAAGAACCACAAATAATACCATAGAGGTTTGTGGCATTCTCCGATTCTGATCCTATTTTGAAGATTTGAGGTCAACCCATTTTGGGGTCAAAGGTCAAAGATCAACAGTTACCACTAAGAACAATCGAACGAAGAGTATTCAGGAACAAATTATATTACAATACTCCGGAGATGACATCTGCTGACAAAATGCTATAACTATGCCGCTACGCCGCTATGTGTATTTAAATGTTCGAAATACAATACAAAGACCGCCTTAGCAACAATATACCAATGATTATTGGTATCTATACCTTCTGGCTTGCGCTATCAAGGAACTGTGAAGTCGGGTCGCACCCAGTAAGGCTGTGGAAGAGGGGTAGTGCCAAGGATTTGACGGACCGAGATCGGAACAAACGGTATGGACTGAATGTCACAATATTTCTTTCCAGTACCGAAGTCCACCAAGAGTTCCGATAGACCGAGGGTCTTCAAAGACCGGACATCGCTGTCCATCGTGCGAACATATAGCTGTTGTATGACCCTTCTCCGTGGCATGTGCTAGATGCAGGAGGACCCTAGTGTCCGCCTCGGAATGGTTGCACGGTTGAAGTATTGTGAGGTCATAACGCCTGTTGAAGAACACGGACTCAAAACGGGTACACAGAAGGAGCTTTCCGCTCATGTCAGTCTTGGACATCTGTGTGCTGATGAATGAGAACGGCTCCTCTTTGTTAACATCTTTTAAGAAGCCGCTGATCCATTCATACTTCGGGATTTTAGGGATTCAGGAAAAAGTATTGTGGCATTCCAGTCCAAACCATCTGTTCCGATCTTGGTCCGTCAATGCCGATGTCCGATACATTACCCTCTGCAAATGCGAAGGCGGGTGCGTTAATAACTTGGGCGATGATGACAAGTATTATTTATTGCTAGCATCATAGAGCGCAAGCCAGAATGCATAGGTAGTAAAAGTAATCATTGGTATACTGTTGCTTAAGCGGTCTTTGTTTTGTATTTTGAACATTTAAATGCACGTAGCGGCATGGTTATAGCATTTTGTCAGCAGATGTCATCTCCGAAGTATTTTAGTAACAGTTGTTCCTGAATAATCTTCTTTCCGTTGTTTTTAGTAGCAACTGTTGATCTTTGACCTTTAATTCTCAAATGAGGTGACCATGACCTCAAATCGTCAAAATAAGGTAAGAATCTAATTCTCCGATGCCGCAAAGACCTATGGTATTATTTGTGATTCTAGCCCTTTTGATGTTTCCTATAATTGACCTCCGGTTGACCTCTGTTACGGGGGACATCTGTCATGAACCTCACATGCAATATTGCCTCAAATTGTCAAAATATGGCCAGATTCGGGTTACTCAACCCCGAAAATCGATAAAATGAGTTAGTTTGTATATCTCGACTAAAAACCACTAAAAATGACGAATTTGACCCAAAAATGACCTTCAGGGTGACCTTGACCTCAAATCGTTGAAATAAGATCAGAATCAGATTTCCCGACTCCGATAACCACTAAAAAGTTGTATTATTCATGATTCTAGCCATTTTATTGACTGACCTCTAACCCGGGTGGCGGCCATAATGAATTTCGCCAATATGGCGGCCCCAGGGGGCGACTACCTTGGCGCCCGTCAAAAATCGAAAAGGTATGGTATGGGCGACATATGGGCCAAATTTGGTGCTTTTGGAAGAATCTGAACCAAACAGTCCCTTTTATGCCCTAACAGCCCCGACTAAAACCAGTAGTAAATCAATCGAACCCATCAAGTGGAAAATGCACTACCCCATTATCGTGATAACAATTCACCTGTCTGCCCCGAAAATTTAGGATTTCCTCTCAACCATGTCAAGAAACAAACATATACGTTGAGTTTGTGGCGATTGTTCTATGTAGAGGCGAAGGAATTGAGTCACCATAACAAACAATTTCAATTATGCGGACAAAAATGTATATTTCTTCAAGATATGGTCTATTTATTTCTATATTTCAAAGTAAATATATGCGAAAGAAATAAAATCCTATAATACTGAGCAATTCCTCATGATGGTGGATACTATTCAATCATTTCGAAGCTTCAACGTCGCCACATAATCTTCAAAACAGATGTATGACTATTTATAACGATGAAAGAAATTCAGATGGCCTAAGTCCCCCTCTCCCTCCCCCGCTGACCGATATCTTATATTATCAACCAGGATATTCACACCCGATCTTCTCCATTATTGCAGGCGTTGTATCTCTGCCAAATTCGTCGCGTTGAAGAGTTAACAATATATTGGAATTTTAATTTTTAATTGAAATGAAGTTAGTGTTAAATGAAGCTTAAAGTCTGCCTGCTGTCAGCCCACAATTCAAATCCACTCGGTGTTACATAAAGCCTTCTTAGACAGGAAACGTGCCACTCCGCCTACATTCGTAGACGGTTTTTTCCACAAGTTTCAGGCCGAACTTGATTCAGGCAAATCGGACATTCCGGTCACTCGAGTGGGAACTCTCGATAACCTCCCCAGCACTTGTAAAACAGTCTTGATAAATAAGGAAAACATAATTCATTCGCTACGATATTAGCTATCCGATGCTAATCGTAGTGGTATAGCGGCATCACAAGGCTATAGTGATTTTAGGCACATTAAAAATTCATAGTTCGTAGCAAAAGTGCAGTATTTTAAACGGATCATGTAGCAGACCCAAAGCTTATATTAATCTTCCCTTCCTCCATATTCCCCCGCCCTCTCTCGAACTAGCTCTAGTTCAACTATCTCTATCAAATCAGGTGTTAGCCCTATCTGGCCTGGCCTTTTGGGGACCTGGCCAGGCCTGGGGGAGGGGTCTAATTATTAACCCCATCCTCCTCCGGAGGAGGGGTTATTGGAATGGTCCTTGGCTATGAAGCTGCAGAAACCTTTGTACATCAAGAGTGGAAAAACTATGAAGATTTAGGCTCTGAAACTTGCCTGGTTGTTCACAATTGTAATGTCGTGAGTCTGTATGACTTTTGCGCGATGGCAGATGAGAATTGATACATTTTATGCGAAGAAATGCTCGAAATTGGAAGGGTAATTTTTACACGGAACGCGGATGTTGTTGTTGTTGTACGTTAAGAGATTGACGAACTAGCCGGGATGTTCCTACTGTATAGATACGGGGTATTTGTGATGCGCTCAGTCTCTGCGCAGAGGTGACGATGGTAATCAGTGTTAGCTATAGTCGGATCTCTTGAGCAGGAGGATGTCTGGTTTTGCGACAAACGTAAAGTGTGTGTGCTTCTTCCAGCATGGCCATCTGTTCTGAGCAGAAATAAAGCGCACAGAAAACTCACCGACGTTTACGCTTTAGTGGACCTGATAATTATTACCAAAGCAATTTTAAACATATTCGGATACGGAATTCATGGCTTGAAATGGCACAAGGCGAAGCGCATACGGCAAGTCAGGCTATATTTTCCTTGAGCGAAGTCGGCAACTTCACAGTTTCTCCGCTAGAAAATCCCAACTTTGCCGGTTTTGTTTTATTATGAATACATTGAAATAAGGCGTTGAAATAAACCCCGAAGATTCAAGCAAACTTATATATCAAATTGTGAGGTCAATTTATTCGTTTTTCGACAAATCGCCTGTTCAAATCATGATGAGGTCTCTTCTCGTTTTTTGTCTCAAACTGCTCAAATCAGAGGGGCTTGCTCGTCCCTTGATAAGACATTGAACGGTGTGCTCAAGTTAGGATGTGCCCAAATTAGAGAGCAAAAAGAAAGAAATAAATAAATAAATAATAATAAAAGTTTTTTTAAATATTTTTTTTCATTGAGAATCAATGTTCAGTTAATAAGTTGATTCCTCATCAGTAAGCATACCTGCTTTGCCAGAATTCGGGGAATTTTAATATTTTCACTAATTTGGGCACGTTTCCTGCCTAAGAAATTTTACTGTGCCGAATAGAGGCAGTCAGTTTGAAGGCCTTATGTAACACCGAGTGGATTTGAATTGTGGGCTGACAGCAGGCAGACTTTAAGCTACATTTAACACTAACTTCATTTCAAATTCTGCTACATTCTCTGATCGCCTTTTCAATTTGGCCATTTGGTTCCACTGAACGCTTGTCTTTCAGTTGGATTAAGGAAACACCAGGACATGAATATATCGAGTAAACGTTGAATAACACAGAAAAAATCATTTCTTAAATATCCGTTTGCGGGATTATATGCGTATATGACGCTCGCTCACGAAATAATTTTCCCGCGCAACACTCTGATCGCCTAAAAAGCTAAGGAACAGCAAAATTAATGGCAACAAAACACGGACTTCTAGAAACCGGGACCCTCTTCGAGTTTATCGATAGATTTCGTACCCATCTCGAAAACCGGGACGTTTCGATCGAAATAGAACCGGTAGAAAACCAGGAGACGTAACCAGGGGTCCCGGTTCTGCCCTCCGGGATTTAGCCGAGATATTTCTCGATCCATCTCGAAGGCATCGAAAAGGGGCCTCGATTAATTGAACGTGACCCCTAATTAACATGTTACATTCATTGCATTCTGTTGTGAAATTGTGTACGATATTTTAAATTGCTGTTGAAACTGATCAACCATAAAAAGATAGCATTACTTTGAAGTGCATAGGTAATATACCTGAACTTTCATGAATTTCGGTGTAGTGCTGTGACATCGACTTTTGACCACCAACAATCTTCGGTTTCACATGGGTAACACACATAGCCCAAAATATCATCCGTTAAACATTTTCCGACGAATTCATTCCGTCAATTAAAATCTTATGCCGACGAAACTCGTAGAATCGGCTGCTGGAAAATATTACAGATGTGTTCCTGGTACTGACGTCACAGAGCTGCCTCGGTAGTAGGCGATAAAATTGGCAAGAAATTGGCATTGAAATCCAAACCAAATAAAGGAAGTCTAGCTGGAATTGAATGATCCTCATGTACGTAGATCACCACAAGCAGTGGTACCAATACTCAGTAAACACTTGTCCTTGTAGCCGCATCCTAAATACACAGGTGAAGACTCAAGCTCATAGTACCGGTACATAGATTGACCGTAAACACAACTACAACATCACGTGCTTGGCATGACTCGACAGAGTTAAATGCGTGTTATATCACACATACCGTTGATTAGGTAACCTCGAAAAAATATGTATATAGTATTGTTGATATCATATAGTCTTTGGGGTATAATTCAGTTATTCTGCTGAATCACTACGTTTACCCTTCATCTCGAGTCAAACATATTAAATTATAAATTTCCTCAGTATTTCGTTCAGTACAGTCTGAACAACATATGTGAGAATGATCGCTGTTATGTGCACGACAAAGTATTGCCACATCCAAGGAATGATCTTCCTGAACAGTATGGTAAGAATAAGCACGGGGCAACAAAATAAACTGTCAGAAGAATATGGTCACATTATGTGGTACAGGTGTGACCGACAAAGTATCTGGCTGACCATCCCTATCATGGTCGCTCGAAAACTACACTATATTTGACTACATACAATATGGGCAGTCACGTCTGTATCAGACACTGTATGGTCAATGTCAATATCTTCCTGACAGAGAAAGCATATTACTTACTAAGCGGTCTATGTCTCATACAATGGCACTTGAACAGTCCGCATTCCCCGAAAGAAAATGTGCTGCTAAATGCAAGACGGCATTGCTGTTCTGTTCCACTTTAGAAATGAATCATGGATTTCCCTCTTCAAATGTCGTCCGTTATATCTCTCTCCATGTCCTTCTGATGGTGATGGTGACTATAGTTACGGACGAACCTGACAGTAAACTTAAAATATTCAATGCTTCTCTCCCGCAACATGTGAACATAAACCATGTGACAGAGCTGACGTAATTAGCAGGCCCTCGTTACATAACACGTAAATATCTCGATTTTTTTGAGATTTGTCGATCATGACATTTCCATCTCCTACATACAATATGGGCAGTCACGTCTTCAGCATATCGCCATCCTCCAGCATATCGCCATTGAAATAATAGCAGTGATTAACATGCACCACATGCTATGTTCAAATATACTCACAAGGTGATCGTATGTACATTTGATGGCAATTTCAATAACCATCTGTCAATTTCTGGTAATCTATGGTAATCTATAAAAAGGATAAATAAATCATCGTATTTGAGGTGCTGTACCCGGTATCATTATACAACAGCTCGCTAACGAGAACATGTTCTTGTATAATTAGCATTGATTATAGCAAAAACACGCACCTAAATTTCTTATAGCATCGATAAGTTCCAAGAATTGCTAGATTGAAATTGTCATCTATGACGTTTTATGGGCGACGTCTCAAATCTGTACTGAACTTAGGTGATGGCTTCCAACAGAAACATTGGAAATGAAATCACAGTATAGTAAAGATATAGTTAAAGACAATTTCTACAATTTCAGGATCTTCTTGTGTGTATATTACCACAAGCTGCGGCGCCAGCAAAAGGTGAATAAACATCTCTGCATAAGAATTAAAGAAAGGTAAATTTAAAAAAAAAAAAGGACTTCAGTATTGCTTCCCACATCTAAGAAATGATAGGATATTTAGGGATCGAGACTCGGACAAGAGTCGATTTCCGATAACCAAACATACCCATACTTAAACATCTGTACCCTTTGTGACATTTTGAATTTCTATTTCCATAGAAGTTCACTCTTAAAATACACTGGCATTTAGAACAAACGCTGGATGAGCGCAAAGACCTCCGTCGAGGCAACAGGGTCCGTAGGGGAATACATCACTGAATAACATAGGGCCGGATGCCAAGCTCAATTTTGCATTTGTTGGACCTTAACTTCACCAATGGTAATTAACCTGGGATTGAGGGTTCCCCACTAGCATGTCCAGCTAGGGATGTGGAAGTCACATTCCCCGCAAATAATTTTTGTTTGGTTTCACGTGTTTGAAATATTGGGGTATGGAATAGAGTATATTGATGGAAAACCTGGAATACTGCTTGAGACATTAGGCCCCTTCCCACCCCCACCTCCCCCTGAGAGGACGCCCCACCCAAATCAACACGTTAGCGGCAGAAATGAGACCCTGTGTGCCTAGTTTTACCAACTTGCTTGTGATTTTGTGCTATAGGCCCTACACATCAACACTTCATATTTTGTATGTGTACAGTATAGCATCCTCATTGACAGAATCCTCTACAAAACACATCTGATTTTACCAACACTCCGTTCTGATCTGTGTCAGCATCATGTGATGAAGATTCAATGCGCTCGGAATAATTTTGTATACTGGTGTTACAGGTCACCTTCACCATAGTGTATCAATTACCATGGACTTGTACATGTATCACATTCATATTGAATGGTGATGGCTGATGATAATATTGCCCATATGGAACAAATGGCTGGATTCCAGCGAATAAAAAGTTCATGTTAATCATAAACAACATACAATTAATAATACTATCAAATAATTATGTATATTCCTTGTCGATATCACTATAATACATACAATATTATGACTGAATCATGGTATCAGATATTCAAGGGTATATATGTCTACACTAAACTGAAGGAGACCCATGAAGCGTATTATATTATGTTGTAAAACTTCACTTGCTAATCTCGATTATGTTGCTTATTGTGAAAATTTAGTATGATTGCCCATTGCCCTCAAATTAGAAATATCTTCAGCAGCTAAAGTTAAGCCAATCATAACAATATATAACACCATGGTATTGTTGTAATATCACCCAGGTATTGATCTTTGATTAAGAATGCAATGAGGTACATATACCTGTTCTTTGTGTTATTCTGTATGCAGTTCATTCTGTATGAATTTTATACATGTACATATACCAGAAGTGGAATTGAAATTTGAATAAAATAACCAAAATATGTTCGGTTTTTACCTCTACTCAGGAAATGAAGTCTTTGTTTCTAGAAGCTAAATCATTTCAGACACATTCAAGTCCTCACCTGGTCAAGGGAGATAATTTTGTAAAAAAAAACAAAAACAAAAAACAAGTATAGATCCACACTGGTGCAGACCAGAAAGTTTTATGACATTTGATGATATTTGTGGAGCATGCTGCAGGACTTCAATTTCCGTGAATCTGATATTATCCACACAATCCCATTCTACATGACATTTTTGCCATAGCACCGATAAACTAGATCCCTTCATTTATGTGGTCTAGATTCAGGAACTATTGGGAGCTGCAGATTCTGTAAAAGTTAGATCCAATAATTCTGAGAGAAGGAATGAAGTCCGGCATGGTTGTTTTAAGTTATAACTGGGCATCCTTGGAAATGTCTGACTGATTGACACATGGTCAGTGGTCATTACATGTGTAATGTTTATTTCCTGAGGAATCAGCTGATATCCAATGGGTAGAGGGGGGGGGGGAGAGGTTGTGGCCAATCACTGGCTCTGATTTTCACCACCTCTGTCATTCCACACCTTTCTGACACAGCTGAACCAATCAACAGTCTGTTTTGGGTATTCCATTTCATCCAGTACATCTATTGTGTAACAGTCCTGTTGCATCTGATATCAGAAGTGCTGAATTTATGACCTGCAGGTTGGAATCAATTGTATACATATTTAATATCAAAACTCACTTCATTGAAAATGTTTATGGCCTTCGTTATATTTCATTCTTTCGTCATACACAACAAGATGAAATCCATCATACCAGTTCGTACCTTTCATACGTGTACTTAATAGAACTGGAACCTGACCATGTCCCCCGTGCAAAGACAATAAAATTTTCTATGTAATTTATTATTTATTGATATATGTATTGATTTTCTTCAAGTCATTTGGCATCGGTAAAACTTGAAATGTATATCATGATCTCCTTATTTGATCCAGTGATAGTGTCTGTTTGGTTCCAGATCACGGGGCTGAACAAAGCATGTGAAATGTGATCGTATGGCAAATAAATGCCCAGTGGTATGTCCAGGGCTTAAAACTAAAAAAAAATTGGGAAAGGTTCCATCCATGCTATCAGTCAAAAATCTCAATAATGTAGGCCTACATGTGGAATGTAGACACTCCTTTGTTTCAGCTACAATTCAGAATAAGTTTTCAGAATATCAGGTTTTAACAAGCAAATTATTTTTCATCAACAAGTGTCACAGCACACAATGTGGATGTCACTAAACTGTTAGGATAAATGAAAAGAAAAGGTTTACAATGTTGTCAAACAAAAAGTATATGTATATTATTTATCAGCTTTATTAAATAAGTTTACAGACTCACGCAGCTAGATCAATTTGGTGCTTCTGCAAAATCAAACCATTATTCAACTGCCAAATGCCAAAATAAATAGCCCCCCCCCCCCGGAAATATAATTTATCAGCAAAATTTAGAATAACTGTTTTTAAACAACCAGGCTGGTGGATATCATCAACTGAAAGAAAAAAGTATCAGAAAAATCAGGGCATCGTCGATTGTGCTGTTGTCTTCCAGTCAGTCAGTCAGTTTGATATGCAACAACAACAACTTGGACTATTTGGTTGGCTTCGACATAAGTCATCAGCCGACAAATACTTTACGATATATAGAAATGACGGGTGGTGTACTATGAATCATTGAGTTGTAATGACATAAAATGGCGACAATAAACTTACCAGAAAAACGGCAAAAAATCGCATTGTCCATCTCTACAAGCTGGGGAACCGCCATGTTAAATCTCCCGGTGAAAGCCGCCATTACGTGTAACTCGTGAAGCATGATGGGAGGTGGAACCCGACTACAGAAGCAAGGCCCATTGAAATGCATTGCAATGAAGAACTCCGTTATTTCAATATTGTCCAACAACTTGGTTGGCTTCAAAATTTCATCGGGAACCATAGCAATACCTATTGGAAATCCCATGAGTCGTGGGTTCCCCATATGACAATTATTTGGCGGGAGATTTCGCGTTGCTCTCCTAGACCGACGGAGGTAAAAATATATTCAAACTACTCACACATTCGATTCGGTAATGACCGTGTCCAACTCGTTGATATAAACGATTTTCACGGGCTGTCCTTGACAAACTGTTGAGGTTAGGTTGACTGATCAGATCACAGCAACATGTTAACTCCAGTGAGTGAAAAAGAATGACATTTCCGCATTTCTCTCCGAATAAACGAGTTGTCGTCCGTTTTAGTTTACAAGCTTTTGGCATCCAACTATTCCAACTGTTAAACACTAGCATAAACGAATGACCTCCTTGCAAACTACATTTTTGTGCTCATGTGGCCAGCTATGACAGAAACTCGCGATCGATGATTGCATGATACCATCATTTCGTACAACGACAATTCAATGAAAACACTTTAGCCGGCACTATTATATTCAGAATCCAGTTGTGAACAGAAAGTTGAAATGCAAAATTGTTAATTGTTCCTTGTTGTTTGGTATGATACCATGGAAAAAGTCGGATTACTATTGTAAAGTTCCACTCAGAAATGTCGGTCGTATAACATGAAAAAACATGAAGGGATTATGTCGTTTTAGTTTAAAATAAGTAATAAGTCTTTCCAGAAATGTTTCTATTATGTTGGGCACAAGCTGAAGATGACGGTAACTTTGGCTGTAAACTTAATCTATTCGACGATCCCTGCACACAACATATTGACACGTCTAATTCTATTAAAAACATATCCTGGGGAAATATCGCATGGATTCGTAATCAATTAGCTGTATATGACATGAGACAAGAGCGCTTCGGTGTTTTCTTATGAACTCAAATTGTCGATAAAGATCCATCCGTGTTGATAATACGTGAGTATACATTGAGATACCCATCGTCTAGTGCAGTTCTTCTCACTCAATTATGTGTGCAAATATCTTCAGCCATATCTCCAGCTTAGACAGTCCAACGATATTAAAGCTGTGTTGACATTCCCCTTGTTAGCTCGATGTTCAAATACACATGATGTGATTGTATTCAAAGGTTAAAGCTGGATAAAGTTTGAATGATAACAGAGTAAAGGTTTTTGATCGACACTAGCAGTATTACACGATAGAGTAATTCGAACACACACGCACAAAATACCCGGTTGAGAAAATCTCATAATTTGGTCGGACAAAGAACGGATCTCAAAATCTCTGGAGCACCTTATACACAAGCACATGACTTATATTGTCTTTATACTAAACCATATACGAAACATGACATATAAAGACATGATAGACTTTATCTAATACCTTTCCTGCAATTAACACTATGGACGGCTGAATCGGCATTTTCGTCTAAAGGCAACGTTAGACGGTTACTACAACACAGAATCGCCATGTGACAACCATCCTAACACGCGTACAATTTTATCTTATTTTTTTCTTTATCACAGAGCTATCATTCGATTGCACACTTTCATCAATAATCGTAACTTACGTAAGAAATTTTCATCTACGAAGTATTTACGAAAAAAGTTACGACAACTTTACACGGGTTTCATGAACGTCAACGTAAATATCTTCGTAACTTTCTTCGTATCTTTTTTTCGTAACGACCGGAAGTACAGATTTGCGACAATCGTACGGCCGTAAATGAAACTGGCCCTGCCCGAGTGACAGAAGTGACAGGTGCCCGTTTGTCCTATCTCAACACGCTCAAGCCCTATATTCAGGTAGAAACCAAATAAAATGATAGAAAGAGATTGGAAAAGCAACATATTTAGAAGGTTCTCTTCTTTGGCATGTATACTCCGTAACAGATCCTAATTTTTTAACTTTTCTGGATCTGTTTACCGCGCGAGTTGAACAAGGACAAAAATTAAATTTGCGAAATGTCAAGAATGGAATGTGCGCCAGCGGCGCTGTCTGTTTTAGTTTAGGTCTAAGTTGTAAGGCCACGCAAATGCTTGGAACATTGTGTCTATCAGGTAACGTACACACATTAAAGTTTCTTTGGGAATGTCTATTTGATCTGACAACTGAAAAGTCCAGACAAATGCGAAAGTTTGATCAACATGACGAAGGGCCCGAATTTCGATATGCGTGAAGCGTTAGTTTCCATAAACTATCACAGAAAATTTATATTGTACACATTCACTGAACACTTGTGCAAACCGATGACAAGGATGTGTTAGTCTGCTAGTTCAGCATAAATTTGTGTCACTGTTCAAAAAGTTGCAAATAAATCGCATGCAGTTAAAGCTGAAATTTCACACACAAAGGCCTGTAACTCGGGCTATCTGGAAGAGATATATCTGGCATATTTGAAGGATGTCACACCATGTTATGAGAGAACGCTGGACTTCAGACACGTTACTGATTCCCAGTCACTCCAGTGACAAAACTCTGAGAAAAGTAAGCAGTTCATAACTTTCTAGACAAATTCAAATTTACCCTTTGTTTTAATGGAGCTTGAAAAACCCACCAAAACTGGAGCCGGAAACTTAGTTGAGTACACAATGGGATAGTTACAAAGGTGGCAGAGATTTTACAGTGTGATATTTTTACTGATGTGGACATCCAGCTGCACAGGAGACAGAGAGCACTTTTTACTGAAATCATCATCAGGCTAAAGTAGATGCAATATAATGTATTGATAGTTATATTGAGCTCTCATTATCAATTCAAAATAATTTCCAAGGTTTGAATTCATTGAAAAAAGTATTGGTAAATTTGACTTGCCATACAGTAAGTTCAAATTTTAAAAAAAATCCTGGAACACGTGACTAAATTAATTACCACAAATTTACCACAAACAACCACACTGTAAATCAACTGCCAGTGTCAGAAGATCTCAAAGAATAACACTGATACACCACCAAAAGTATGTACTGGTATGTCCATATAAAAATTCTCAAAAATCAGATATCAGCCATGTTTTGCTAAGAATGAACTGTATCTCATTGCGGTCATTTCCCTCAAACAAACAACTTCCCATCCTCCACATACTACACACAATTTTTGTTTACTACCACAAACAATGTGAGGATATTTTTTTCTCATTTGTGTAATTTATAAAAAAAATCTATACAAAATTAAACAAATGTTCAAGTACAAATTAAAAACTACAAAGTGACAATACAGTGTCACTGGTAAAGTAACCACAAATTTAGCACAAACAGCACAACACAGATTTAGCTGCATTTTGCAATAACAAACACCTCACTTTAGTCAATAAGCTTATTTGAACAATAGGAGTTGAAGCAATTTCCTTGTGACTATTTTTCTCTCCTGACAACCTACAGCCCCCCCTCTTATATTAAGTTATTGTGAACTTTCATAATCTGGGGTACAAAGGATCATAGGAAAATTATAGATGGTGCCCAGAATAGATCATTAAATTTAAAAAGTGCTGCAAACAGCCTTTCACACAAATAATGACTTTCCAGCTGGTAAGAGTTGACTAACCTAGCTGTGACAATAGTAATACATAAGCAAATTGCAAGATTATACATATTGTAAACTGATAGTTGTTATATAGCCAGGATAGCTGAGATATTGCTGATTGCAATGTTGTATTTCAACACACTCAGTTTTTAGCTGGGGGTGTTTTGAACAGAATGAACATTGGTTTGGCTTCTCACTATAGTTGTTAGTTCAGAACATTCTGAACAAAATGAGCATTTGTATGGCTTTACACCAGTTGCTTTCTATAAGTTATGAAGATGAATGTCATGAAGAGAATGAACATTTATATCACTATTCACTACATGTAAATGTCAACGTCTTTTCTTTTGTACGTCTTTTCTTCAATTGTTATATTGGAATCTTCTGAACAGAATTAGCATGCATATATGGCTTTTTCACTATTTGTCAGCTGAACACTGGAATCAATTTATTGTGACAAATATGAAATAAGAATTATTTTAAACTATTTTCTTTGTACATCCATGTGAATATTAAACCATGATGAAACATTTTAGTTCAGACAGCAAAATAATGCAATTCTGGAATAAATGCTAAAATTCCATCTGCAAATCCAATATCACATTGTCACATATATACATGTCATCAAAAGCAAATCAGCTGGAAGTGTGTTTGTGACATTATATCACTCAGAATAGCTATCATGGCACTGGCACTTATCAAACCAGTGTGAGTGAGTGAGTAGGATTTGACATCGTTTTCAACATTTTTTTCAGTCATATCACGACATGCCGAATGTGCAAGAACATGGCAGTGTCCACAATTCCTATTATCCTGGACACTGGTCAGCCCAGTCAGTACAGCACCCGGTCACCCATTCAAGTATTGACTGAGCTCAGTGTTGCCTAACTTCGGTGATCTGACAAGAAAAAGTGTGCCTAACGTGATATGCCATACCCACCTTTACTACTAGACTCTTGGACAGTCTCTAAACATGAAAGGCGAGATGCGGAGTCAGCATGCGGGGATCATGGGTTGACTTATTATGTATACATGTTTCATAAGTTGAGTATTTGAATTCCAGCATCAGCTCATCTCCCATGTTGCATCACTTGATTTTTGTTTTGAATCAGCGTAAATATTCCTACGAAGTAGGCTCTCATTTGCAAAGTGTCCGGTAATGAGTGAATGAGTGAGTGAGTCAGTCCATCAGAATCCTTTCGTCGGCAAAATAAGGAGAACCGTTGACATGAGAACCTTGATTTTTGGCATGAACGTGCATTAGGAGACTGTTACCAGCAAGTTCTGAGGTGACCTGCTTTTGATTAAAATTTGACCTACTTAGGTTACTTTTTACATTACACTTGGACCCCCAAGTCATCTTCCTCACCCTAATTCGTAGGTCCTGTGACGTTAGTCACACTACTCATGTGAGTTTTGACAGATGTAATTTTACTGCACATCTTAATCACATCATGCATTATAAGCAGGGAGGTGGTGGCCAATGAATTCTAGCTAATTTAAGGTTACAGACTTCTGCTTGATTCGCTTCTGATAGCATATTGAAACACAATCATGATTTTTCAATCAGCTTAAAAACTTGAATCCTCTTCAGTATAATGTATAGATCTACAAAACAATTCCGTCTGGACATTTGCATTTGCACGTGTATACTCCATGGCATGCACGAGTCATATATACATATTGAAAAAGACAAACCGCCATCAAACCATGAATTTTAAACCAAACGTTTATAACTGTCCACCAAATTCCCTCAGCCAAATTTGACCATTGTTAGTGTCATCATCCGTCCACCTGTCTGACTGTCCATCATCCTCGTTAATATAATATCTCACCAAGAATAATAGCAATTAGGCTTTCCAAAACCATAGATACAACTATACCGTATCAACTTGGACTATATCAGCCCAGTTTTTCTCAATTTACCACAGGTCAGGGGTTTTGTGTTCATTGGGCTATTATTATTTTTTTAGCCGTCTTCGGATTTGTTTCAATACTAATACAGTTGTTTTGATGCTGCATTAGCTGGTATAAATATGCCATATATAATATGATCAAATATTATGTCACACATATTACATTATGTAAAACACCAGCTACTGTCAAACTATAAGAGAAGAGGGGGCTGTCCAACATGTACCATAATGAAGACCAGCTGGTTGCGTTTTATCACAGACCCCAGATCCCCCCCCCCCACCTCTTCTCCATACTTTTGTTCCCTAAGTATTTGCAACTGGAAATGATTATCGGCTCCCCATATAATAATAAATGAACAGTTACAATGTACACTCTAGGTCAGGTACCATAGACATGGTAGACCATGTAGACTACAATCAATGGGACCTGGTAGCCAAACCTGTTGTTAGATTGTTCTTTGAAATGTCCTGTTATGGTGCACCATTTCAACTAATAATGTGACACAACCAATATGTTCTATTGTAATTCTCCATATAATTTCATCAGTACTTTGAGAGCAGGTTAGTGCCAGCTTTGAGTTTCAGGGTCATGCGGTGTCAATAATGTATTGCTGTCAAGTAATATGGTAATATGGTATAGTCATTATCATAACACATAAAATTCACCCTCTAAGTTAGTGTCAGGGTTACTCTGGACTGACCATGTCCATGATCCATTTCCAAAGATCATGTTGAATGTGGTGAACAGAGAGCATATGATTGTGAACACAGTACATACACATGTACATCATGTTTCTCGAAAACAAACTGGGCTGGCATCACAATATTATTTGAAATGATACTAGTTTATGGAGGCCTGAATGGATTCCACACTGACACATTGATGAAACTGTTAGGTCGAATTTTCTGTTAAAGCCCCATTACAAATTGCCATATATTACATGTATGAAGTGATGCACGAAAAGCAGGGAGTCTGATCAAATGTTTTCACTGGGGTGTAGAATCTGTACTGTGCATATACAGGTCAAGTTCACTCCAGAATTACTTCTTTTGAAAAATTCTTGGTCAAAATGACAGAACCTTGTTTGAACATGATAATATTGAAAATAAATTAGGTGAGCATCTCAATCTCTCACATAATCAATGGTGTCATATGAGAGTCTCTAGATCGAGTTCACTTCAAGAGGACTATGACCTAATTCAGGGTTCATATGCCTCCTGGAAAGTTCTTAAAATTC
>JAVTVY010008218.1:0-45289 GCA_036873755.1 Hanleya hanleyi | reverse complement strand
CAGGAGGGACAGACTCACTGAAGATGAACCCGGGGAGACGAATGCCACTGGTGATGCGATCACGGAGAGCCGGCCTATACCCACAGTTCAGAAGAGCCTAGATATCCAGCCGGTCCCTAGCATTACTGTTCCCAGTCATACGCCTGACAACAACGAACATTTTCTGGAAGATGCAGTGGATGTTCCCAGCGATCTCTTACCCGAAGATCATCCAGTGAGTGAGATGTATCGACGCCATTGGTCCATGATCCGACACTGTTTCCACCGTCACCGCCCTATATTGGACTTGTACAATTTCCGACTGACCGACCTCGCCCGTCTACGCAGCTACATGGAAGCCATCTTCAATGACCAACCTACGTCCTGCACATTAAATGTAGCATTTGGGTACATCTTATGCCATAAGATGACGGGTGAATTGCGCTATTTCTATTCCAGTGCCATCAACCCAGTGTACGACCATCCTTTCACAATCACCAATTGGGCGTCGCTTGAGACGATGCTGGCCCAAATGGACACTGTGGATCCCTTGGAATGGGCCTATGAACAGCGCCCCAACATCAAGTGGATAGTGGAGATAATGACCAATGTTACGTTCTTCGTGGTTAAACTGACCACCACCCCCCATCGGATGAAAGTATTCACCCATGCACTGATAGATATTTAGAATGCGCAAACAACTATCTGAGGATATGTTGCCTCAACGGTATCCTGGCCTGCCCGACGATGATTAGAATAAACGGTTCAGAGGGAACATGGCCGAAGATGGAACTTTCTGAAATGGAGACTTCTGATTGGACAAGAATACATCTAACGGACAGGAACGAATATGAAACATGCAAATGGTGGCCTCTGATTGGACAAGAATCCTCTTGAATTGTAAATATACCCAACGCGGCTCCCCCAGCGTGGGTATGATGTAACATTGGGGAAAATAAACTATATGAAAAAAACTTCTTGTTGTTGTTGTTCTCTAATGTGTCATCCTTGTTGTTGTTGCTGTTGTTGTTCTCTCTCTGGTCTATATCATGGCGTTATGTTAGAGTGTTAAGGTGTAACGACGGGCGTTGACGGGCGTCACTGCATTTCGAAGAATTAGTGACAATTTCATGGAATATCAGAGCTTCTGAGCTATTTCACCAGAGCGTTGAAGCATTAAGAATGGCGTTGGTGGGCGTTGCTACAAGATGACACCTCACACGACGCATTCGCACCGCGGATGGTCCATCTCTACACCAAATAACATCCTTCACTGCTAAAAAATGCCCACTTTCGCTACCACTCGTACTGATGACGTCACCAATGACGTCACAGATGCTGTGGATATCCCTCAAATTGGGGTCTACACCCATGACGCATTCGCACCGCGGATGGTCCATCTCTACACCAAATAACATCCTTCACTGCCCCAAAAGGCTCACTTTCGCTACTACTCCTACTGATGACGTCACCAATGACGTCACAGATGCTGTGGACAGCCCTCAAATCGAGGTCTGCACCCCGAGAACTACAAGATGACACCTCCCACGACGCATTCGGACTGAGAATGGCCCCTCTCTACCCAAAATACCTTCCTGCACTGCCCCAAAATGCTCACTTTCGCTACTACTCGTACTGATGACGTTACCGATGGCGTCACAGATGACGCGAACATCCCTCAAATCGGGATCTACATCCCGAGAGCTACAAAATGACACCTCCCACGACAATCGGACCAGGGATGGTCCATCTCTACACCAAATACCTTCCTTCACTGCCCCAAAATGTCCACTTTCGCTACTACTCCTACTGATGACGTCACCGATGACGTCACAGATGACGGGAACATCCCTCAAATCGGAATGTACACCCCGAGAACTACAAAATGACACCTCCCAGGACGCATTCGGACCCTAGCATTACTGTTCCCAGTCATACGCCTGACAACAACGAACATTTTCTGGAAGATGCAGTGGATGTTCCCAGCGATCTCTTACCCGAAGATCATCCAGTGAGTGAGATGTATCGACGCCATTGGTCCATGATCCGACACTGTTTCCACCGTCACCGCCCTATATTGGACTTGTACAATTTCCGACTGACCGACCTCGCCCGTCTACGCAGCTACGGGGTGTACAAATCGGAAAGTACACCCCGAGAACTACAAAATGACACCTCCCAGGACGCATTCGGACCAAGGATGGTCCATCTCGACCCCAAACTCACCTCCACATACCCCCAAAATGGCCACTTTACTTACTACAACCAACTGCGCATGCGCAGATTGACGCGACTTGCACTTAAAAAGACACCATTCTGACTCTAACCCACACAAGCTTCACTTTGACACCTTCCACGACCCATTCGGACCCATAGCGGTCCATCTCTACCCCAAACACATCCACACACTCCCCCAAAATGCCTGCTTTCTATACTACGGGCCAGACTGCGCATGCGCAGACTATTGTACACGTACGAACCATTAGTGTAGTCAAGTGCTCCTGCATGAGAGCTTCAAAATAAGACCTCACTCGACCCCATCGGACCATTAGTGGCCCACCTAGACTCCAACACGTCCACCCCGTATGGACCTATACACCCATAGCCATGCAGTATGAGACTATAATATAGTATAGACAGACCTCGAACTTTTTCCAAAAATGTCACCGTTTCGTGCCGGGACACTTTCTATCATGTTTGTCTTGACGAGACTAAGAAAACAAATCCAAACAACCATACCGCAAATATATAGAAGTAGGTTTCCCAGTGGGACAAACATTGGTCCTATACCCCCAGTATGGGACTATATGGGTCTATATGGGTCTATATGGGGCTATAGACAGACCTCGAACTTTTTTCAAAAATTTCACCGTTTCGTGCCGGGACACTTCCTATCATGTTTGTCTTGACGAGACTAAGAAAACAAATCCAAACAACCATACCGCAAATGTCTAGAAGTAGGTTTCTCAGTGGGACAAACATTGGTCCTATACCCCTAGTATGGGACTATATGGGTCTCCCTGAACTTTTTCCAAAAATTTCAACGATTCGCTCCGCGACACTCCCTATCATGTTTGTCTTGACGACACTAAGAAAACGAGACCCCACAACCTATACCACAAATGTCGAGAAGTAGGTTTCCCAGGATGGTCCTATACCCCCCATACCCCATATAGGCATTTTCCCGTAATTTAGGATAAAGTCCGTGTTCCGTATTTTTTCAGGAAAAATTTTACATACACCCACCCTGGAACTAGGGGGAGATAACTCTATTGATAGGCAAGCCCCGTTAAGCCCGGCGACCTATATACTCCCCATACCCCATATAGGCATTTTCCCGGATTTTTGGATAAAGTCCGTGTTCCGTTTTTTTTTCAGGAAAATTTTTACATGCACCCACCCATGACTGGATGCCCCTTCACATAGGCTTCACATTGATACCTCATACAACTCCATCGGCCCATTAGGGGCTACCCTAGATCCCAAAACGTCTATTTCCATACCCTTTTCCCACAATTCCCTGTCTGCGCATGCGTAGAATGGTGACAACGCTCGAGCCACTAGTCCAGTCAGATGCCCCCTCACATATGCTTCACATTGATACATCATACGACTCCATCGGTCCATTAGGGATTCCCCTAGATCCCAAAACGTCTATTTCCATACCCTTTTCCCACAATTCCCTGTCTGCGCATGCGTAGAATGGTGACAACGCTCGAGCCACTAGTCCAGCCAGATGCCCCCTCACATAGGCTTCACATGGATACCTCACTCGACCCAATCGCCCCATTAGGGGCTCCCCTAGATCCCAAAACGTCTATTTCCATACCCTTTTCCCACAATTCCCTGTCTGTGCATGCGCAGAATGGTGACAACGCCCGAGCCGCTAGTCCAGTCAGATTCCCCCTCACATAGGCTTCACATTGATACCTCATACGACCCCACTGGACCATTAAGGGCTCCCCTAGCTCCAAAACGTCTATTTTCATATCCTTTGGCCACCGAGCATGCGCAGAATGCCGATATTTCAACCCAACACCCAGCCTATCAGATGCCCCTTGACGAATGCTTCACTTTGATACCTCAGTCGACCCCATTGGTCCACTAGGGACCCACCTAGGTCACAAAACGTCTATTTAGGTATTCCCCGTATACATTAACATTGGAAGTCAACCCATGGGACTACTTTCTGTCCGCGGAAGCAGATCGCATCACCGCGGATGAATACAAAGGTCAAAGAACTATTTTTGACCTGCAAAAATTGGAACTCTCCTGTATTCGGAGGTATTTTTTGGCCACAAGACTGGTGGCGCCCTCTGGCGGCTATCTTCGGAAAAATTGTTCAAACAGAGTTATCTGCCCTTAAATAATAAGGAATTTGTACTTACTATACTACTGTCAGCTGAACATATAGGCTCTTCTTTGTTATCTCAATTATGAGCAAGTAATATATTGTCTTGTATTTGGGATGCGGGAATCACACCCGTGTAATACGGTACGTTGAATGACAGTACAATGCCTTTTTGAAATATGACGTAACTGTGACTTCATCAAGGCGGCCATTTTGGATTTTACACTTTCTAGTAAAGGCTGGCCCATAGATGCAGTGTGGTATCTGGTATGTTTCAGCTCTATAGTCTGAGAGATAACGAAATAATTGGGGGTGTGAGCAGAATGCTCCCCACTCCCTTTGCTCATGCACCAGGATAAATAGAACATACCTGTGTCACATTGTGGTATAACCTGAATCACACGAGAAGGAATTTTGGGCGGCAAAAAAGTCCCTATAGTGTATCGGTGATGATCGAAAGTCTAGTACGTGTGAACTGTAGGAAAGTCTTACCCAGGAACTCCACCCGATTCCATCTTGTTCGCCAGTGTCACCTCCTTACCCAATACATCAAACTGCCACTGTTTCTGTCCCAGCACTCCGCCAAGAACGGCCCCTGTATGGATGCCTACTCTCATATTCACATTGGTCTTGGTTTTCTCTCGCACCTCGCTAAATGGAAACAAGAGACAAACGTATTATTTAGCTTGAAATAACAAAATATTTGAGGCACAGCACGTTTCCCGTTATGGATGAAACTTGGAACAAGTATCAGATAGTGAGCAGGTTGAGGATGGGTCCAACGTACAGAATTATTTCCTAACGAATCTCGGACATAAATAATTCTGGGAAGATGTATACAAACGCACACAAAAAATCCACATGATCCAATTAACGAATACAGAAATCCACTTGATCCAGTAAACGGATACATAAGTCCACTTGATTGAATAAACGGACACAGAGATCCACTTGATACAATAAAGGGACACAGATATCCACTTGATGCAACAAACGGACACATGAATCCACTCGACCCAATAAACGGATATGGAAATCCACGACCACGGTGCTTATTTAGCATTATCAGAAAAGTTAGCTAAATAAACAACGAGCTTGTTGTAACAATGGCTATATATTGCATATTAAAATCGCTACAATAGACGTAGTATTCAGAAACATCATGATGAAATCTTTATGATGGCCGAGAAGGTTGCATGTCGCAATATTATATAATCCAAAAGGCGAAGAAACGAAGTTACGATGTAAAGAAACAAGATTAGAAGTTCAAATGCGATGCGAATAAACGAAGTTACAATGCGAAGATACGAAGTTACCATGCGATGCGATGGGCGAATTGCGTTGCAAAGAAACGAATATAAAGCCCAAGTCCCACTTAGGCGAATTCCTTTACGAAGCTTGACGATTTAAGATCGTAAGTATTGGTAAGATTCTCGCAAGCTATTCGTAAAGACATTCGCCATGATTCGCCGCGTCAATTTCAAAATGTTCAAAAAATTCGCCAAGCAATGCGATTTTGCCTTAAGTCTCAAATATTCGTAATTTTATCGGAAATAATCGTAAGTCTTCGTAACTACGTTGTAATGCATCGTAATTAAGCCGTAATTTAATCGCCTTATTGGTAAACAGTTCCGTTAATAATCGTCAAATGAAAAATAAATACTAATAGTTACGATAACTTACGACAGGAAACGATTGTAGACGAAGTAATCGTAAACATTTGAACCAAACTGTCATAACAACGTCGTAAAAACGTCGTAAAACCTTCGTACGTATTCGCAAGACATCGTGAAATAATGGCAAGTAGTCGTATGCACTTCGTAAATGTTCGCACATATTCGCAACTGTTTCGCTCTGATTCGCCCAAATTTGGGTGCGAATATCGCTAACTGTCGTAAAAGTATCGTATTTCTTTGTAACTGCATCGCAAACAGTCGTAATTATTCGTAAAACATGTCGTATCTATTCGCCCCAAATGACGGGAAAACCGGCTTTTATAAAGCGATTTATTACGAAACATTACGACCAATACATCGCAAAGTTTCGTAAACAATTTCGCTTAAGTGGGACTTGGGCTTTAGATCAACAGAAATAATTATACGGAGGTCACGATGCGATTCGCAGAACTAAGTTACGATCCGATGAGCGAAGTTACGATGGAAAAGAGACGAAGTTACGATGCAAAGGAACGAAGTTACGATCCAGTTGAAATCATCTTCATTTTATCCAGCCAATTTCTACGTTCCCACTTCGAACTTCCCTTGATATATCTGGGCCCCTTCGATGTTCAAATAACTTATAATAACTTATAAATAGTCACTGACCTCGAAAACATTTGAAATTCGAAATGGGTCGCACAAGAGCGTTATTGATTGGCTGACCTAAATGGAGGAAAGACCGCTAATAGAGGATGATATTCTACGTGACTTCACTGCAATCGATGTGTACGTTCTGATTGGTTCTTCTGTCGTTAGTAGTTGAAATTTACACCTCGAATTTTGAACACTGAAGGGGTCAGATAAATCAAGGCAGGTTCGAAGTGGGAACGTAGAAATTGGCTGGATAAAATGAAGATGGTTGAAATATACTCCTACTTGGTTCTTTCCAGAAAAACGAACATAGGCCTATACATGTAGTCGTAGTGGGCTCTATATTAATTAAGACTGAATCTGTCTAATCGCTAAGCAACATTGAACGTTTCTTTCTCATAAAAGACGAAGGTCGTGGATGGAAAAGCAAGCACGCAGGAAGCGACATTGACTAACTAGTGGCATAACACAGAAGTTCCTGCAATTTCGCATGTAACAATTGATTTCAAGAGGCTTGGGTTAGATGTTCACAATATACGTCAAAAAAAATCAAGAGTAAACCTGCGACAAATCGAATACGGTGCGGTTCTGAATACAAAACTAATGCAATATATTGATCACAGGTATGTGTAACTCAGCTTGTGGTAATCCAAATCAAATCAATGTGTAACGCTGGGACTTTCCTCTATTCCCAACAGATGCATTTCTAAGTGAAACACACAAGGCATCAATAATCCAAGGAAAGAGAAGTGTATTGGTAATGACATTCTAACGTTTTTATCTCTGACATTGGACATTTTATCTTGGACATCTCTGACGTTGGATATCCAGCTACCAACCAGATAAAGATACTGCATCAAACCTAGCAAAATATTCGGAGTACATGTAATGGATTATTGTATCATGAATACATTGTGATTGTTCCGACTCCGATGTCACGCTCCACCGAGACAAACCATCTGCGTATTGCCTCATTAGTGAAATGCAATTTGGACTATAATTATTTTAAGGACAAATATGGATATTTTAAAACTTGTACGTCGCTGGCGTACCGGGTATTACAGGGTGAGATTTTCTTTCTCTCGCGATATTTTTCAAAGGCACATCAGAGAAAACGTATGGCAAGAGAACCCAAATCTCATGCCATATTACCCCGCAAATGTCACATCCTCGGCAGCCTACTGTTATTTTTTAGACATTTCTGTGACCAGATTATTAGATTTAGCCAAATATTTCTCGCCGCGTCATTGTATATCAGATCATGAAGTTCCATGATCAGATATAATATAGCGATTGGGGTTTGGAAGGAAATGGCAACTTCTATGACGAGCAACTGTCAATTCTAGGTGACGGTTCTCGAATTGAGATTCCAAGAGTTGGGAAATCTGTAACCGTATGTAGATGTAGGTATATTCTATCTGTGGTTTAAAAGACAAGAAGTTAAGGATGCGTTGCGAAGAAACGAAGTGACGAGGCGAAGATGTGAAGTTAGGATGCGATGCGTGAATTGCGTTGCGAAGAAACAAATATTCAGAAGAATCGTTCAGAAGATCAGAAGAAAGGATTATACGGAGTTATGATGTCAGGGTCACGACGCGATTCGCAGAACTAAGTTACGATGCGATGCGCGAAGTTACGATGCGATGCGCGAAGTTACGATGCAAAAGAACAAAATTACGATCAGACTGAAACATACTTTTATTTGTTTCTTTTCAGAAGAAAGGGGCATACATGTAGTTATAGTGAGATATTAATCAAAGTTGAATATGTCTAATAACTCAGCAATCCAGGTATTGGGTAGCAAGTCACGCACGAAGGACTCTGCGAGCGACTTTGACTAACTACTGGCATACCATAGACGTTCCTGCAATTTCGTATGCAAAAATTGAATTCAATAGGCTTGAGTTAGATGTTCACAATATAAATGTCAAAGGAGAATATACGGCAAAATAATTCAAGAGTGAACCTCGACATATCGAATACGGTGAGCTCGAACTTCTGAATACAAAACTAATGAAATATATTGACCAAAAGCTTACATATGTACAATATTCAACTTAAATGTTAATCTGTGAGGTTCTTCTGCTCCCAGCAGATGATTTTCTATGTGAAACACACAAGGCATCAATAATCCAAGGAAAGGGAAGAACTATTGTTACCGTACTGATATTCTAACATCTTTAAACATCTCTGACGCTGGATATGAAAAGATATCAACCAGATATGGACAATGTTTCTTCTATCTATCTGTGTTCAAATCTAGCAAAACATTCAAAATGTAGCAGTATTACTGTTTCATTAATATAGATGATTTTTCAGACTCCGATGATACGACGCTCCATTGGGACCAACCATCACCACATTACCTAATTAGTTAAAGACAATTTCAACTATTATGATTTTAAGGACAAATATGGATATTTTAATACCTATATGTTACTGGGATAATATGAGGTGAAATTTTGTTTCTCTGGTCATAGACACATCAGAGAAGAACTATGGCAAGGGAAACCAAATGTCATCTCATATTACCCCAGAAAGGTGACGTATATAACGAATGTATAATATCTCAGACACATCATCGGCAGGCTATACTGTTATTTTTCATAATTTTTCGATGACGAGTATACTGTCACTTAAAGGTGTTCTCTCATTGAGATTCTAAGAGTTGGGAATACTGCAACCGTATGTGTATGTAGATCTATTTTAGCCTGCGGTTTTACTAAGTCAGGACGAGCAGCTGTCACTCAAAGGTGTTCTGGTATTGAGATTCTAAGAGTTGCGAAATCTGCAACCGTATGCAGATATATTTTAGCTGCGGTTTCACTAAGTCAGGACGAGCAGCTGCCGCTCAAAGGTTTCTCGCACGGAGATTTCAAAGAAATTTGCACATGATTGAAATTGTAGTTTTTGGGCCGCTTCCCTCACGGATTATGTTTTTTTTTTCAATTCACAGATTTATGAACACTATAGTTTAAAACAATTAACAAAAGATAGAGAATTAAAAGTAAAAACATGTCTATATACAAGTTCGACAATCTATATCAGTCATTCAGTTTATAAAGAGCGTCTCAGGCGTAATAGTTCTTTTTATATTGGATCGCTTTGTCGTTCACTTCCCTTACACACAGAGTCGTACAGAAAAAAGTTAACAGAACTACGACTGTAGAAATCTCTGCTTGTAACATTGGGAACAGAATGGCAGGATTCATCCTATTGTGCTTAAGATTCAAAGGTTTCTGTTTTAGAGTGCAATCAATCGTATGAAGATATATTTTAGCTGCGGTTTTGCGAAAACCGATTAATTAGCACTGTGCTACTACAATTGGAGAATTACGGTTTTCTCTGGATGCTTAAAGCGATATTAAATATCGACCCTTGTCCGATAACGTCTATATAAAGAGGAGATGGTGTGATCAGTATAAATATACACTGATACAACCCCCAGAACAATATCACAACTCGATCCAGGATAATGACTATAGGTTTATTCAGCTGTGTCATAACGTTCATTGTCATACGAATGTAAACATTAGATTAAACAGATGATATGTACTCGCTACATTTGTTACTTATCATAAATTTGTATGTTAAAAGAAGAATCCTTTGTGGTTCATAACGAATCATCGCGACAATGGGGATAGTAAACAACATTAAATCTTCGTGTACCGTATTTGTTTACCAAGTGTATGTCCCCGAATATATCACGGTTAATGATGCAGATAGTATAAATTAGTTTGTTCGATTGACTCTACATGTAAATAATGAATATTAGAAGGTATCTTCCCCATCAACCCGTAAATCGTTTTTCATTAACGTGCAGTTTCCATGCAGAGAAATATTAGTTATACGTCATCAATTTGGGGTATTTCGGGATGAGATTTGGCTTCTATATCCATATTTTTTCATCTTACATGATGCAGGTATATACTCCGTAACACTCCGTCATGAAGGCGTGGGGCTAGTACTACGACGGCCCGTTTAAAATAACGGCCAATGAACGGACGACGTTTGAGGATGATTCGCCTTAATCTGAGACAATCTCAGGTTATGCGGAGACCAGGCTGTCGAAAGGTCCCTTGATATCAGAGGAGGAAAGACATGGGGACGTCGCTTATATCAAACGCATAACGACATGTGATTTCACAGGGGTGAAATATAAAAGACATTGGCTGACTCTTAATTCGCTCAAGTATGGGCATATTCGGTGAGGTGACACGAGGTAACGAAAGTGACACGGAACTCCTAAAAATATGGCAAGCAAATTATTAGACTTACCGAAGTATTCATTGAAGCGTCTTTGCAGAAGATAGAGGTACGCGTGAGCAAGTTATAAACTGTTGTTTTTTCATATCGCTATGCAGATAATTATTTTCCCTATACCTGACTACGTTAAACGACATGATTTCATTAATAACAAGCGCTGGATGAGCGCAAAGACCTCCGTCGAGGCAACAGGGTCCGTAGCGTAATACATCACTGAATAACATACGGCCGGATGCCAAGCTCAATTTTGCATTTGTTGGACGTTAGCTTCATCAATGGTAATTAATCTGGGATTGAGGGTTCCTCACTAGCATGTCCAGACAGGGATGTGAAAGTCACATTCCCAGGAAATAATTTTTGTTTGATTTGACGTGCTTGAAATATTGGGGTATGGAATAGAGTATATTGATGGAAAACCTGGAAAAGTGCTTGAGACATTAGGCCCCATCCCACCCACACCTCCCCATGAGAGGATCCCCTCACCCAAATCAACACGTTAGCGACAGAAATGAGACCCTGTGTGCCTAGTTGTACCAACTTGCTTGTGATTTTGTGCTATAGGCCCAACACAGCAACGTCATATTTTGTATGTGTACAGTATAGCATCATCATTGATGAGAGAATGCTCTTCAAAACACACCTGATTTTACCGACACTTCGTTCTGATCTGTCTCAACATCATATGATGAGGATTCAATGCGCTCGGTATAATTTTGTATACTGGTGTTACAGGTCACCTTCGCCTTCACTTTACTGTATCAATGACCATGGACTTGTACATGTATCACATTCGCATTGAATGGTGATGGCTGATGAGAATATTGCCCCTATGGAACAAATGACTGGATTCCACGCAGCAAATATTTATTGTGTAACAGTGAGAAGAAAATTAATTGTATAAACATTCCAAGCCTCATTGAACACAAGCCGCACCATACTTGATATGAATATAACGCGCGTACATTAGCTCGCTTGGACGTCGCTTAGTTAAATATGGACAGACTCGCAAAAATCTCAAAATTTTCAAAAGCCACAAAAATGCCCTCAGCTTGTACAGAGTAAGTAAAAATACTTATGTACAACTTGATGTTTAGAAATGACTGTGTTGAGCGGTTCTATTCCCAACTTCTCTTTTATTCTATGTCATAGAGGACAGGGTTTGGTAGATAATTAAAAACTGTATTAACTCGGCTTCACATTTTAGAGAATGACTTTAATTGAGCCAAAGATGAAAGAGAAATACACTTATAAAAAAATCTATTTAAAAAAATATCTGTATATATGTTTATATTAATTTCCATAATTTATTGAAAAAAACTATACGTAGACTTCGACCACCCAATATCACACAGGCCAGGCAACTGTGAGAACAAGTGAAAGATACCCATCGAGTTGAGCGGATTTGCAGATAAACAACAACAAAAAATTGCACTTTGTGCCTCACGAGGCCCTTCTCCATAGAGTGCATGCCAGTTATTTTTCTAGACTACAACAACAACAGTTTTTGCCTGTATCACAGTCCGAGCTTCCGATGACCCTTCAACCTTACCCAGACGACGGATAATTTTTGACAGATTGTCCGGCTAGGTTGTTGATCGGATTCACAGATCATGAATTCCACCGTGACGGAATCACCGTTGGGAAGACTTTTTCTTTATTCAAAGTCATGTACTCGGAAGTTCCGTGGTCATACCCATGTAGTTTCAAGTTTAGTTTGCTATTCTATATGACATCTGTTTACGGATCCATGAAAAATCTACAGATGATCCAGCATTTTCAGTAAATCATGCTTCGAAATGTTCGTGACGGAATCACCTGAAACGGACATGACTCTTGACTAGTGTTGCTTGTCTATTTTTTTGCTGCTCTGTTTCAATCTGACTATTCTTATATGACATCTCTTACTAACATACAGTACCCAAGGATGATAAAAAAAATTTCATCGTGAGAAAAACGCGACTGGATCATCCCAGGGGTTAAATCTAGTCCGTGACGGAATCGACAAAAAATCGTGATGGAATCACGAGTGCGCTTTTTAAATCTTATCGGTAAAAGTGCTTTATTAATTACACATTTTCTTCAAAAAAATATTCCTAGAGTGAATTTATCTCTTCTACTTAGAAAATTAAAACTCTGACCTCTTATTTTTACTAAGGTATACAGCTCCCGCCACATGCATATCTTTTCTGTAGATGTTTCAAAATAGTATAGTTTTCAGTAAAGTGCAATTTTTCTTCTTTGACAATTTAGAATTTCCCGAGTTCTTCATGTTAAAAAATTGCGGGAAAAATATTTCGCTATTAAAACACATCTTCTCTATTATTGGCTTGTTCCCGGGGATCATAGGAAGCGAATAGAACAAACAGCATGCTAATATAGGGTCTACGACAGAATGTGGAGTGAATTTTATGCGAAAAAGGGCTGTTTAGCAATGTCCGCTTTTCCGTGGAATTCATGAGCGCACGATTGAAGTATCATGGGAAGATATATATTTCCAGTCGCTATCTCCCCCCCCCCATCTTCAAACAAAAGGAAAAGAAAAAGCCGAGAGAGCGCCTCGTGAGGCAGAGTTATTTTTCCAGACTACAACAACAACAGTTTTTGCCTGTATCACAGTTCGAGCTTCCGATGACCCTTCAACCTTACCCAGACGACGGATAATTTTTGACAGATTATCCGGCTAGGTTGTTGATCGGATTCACAGATAACGATTGAAGCATGGGAAGATATATTTTTTCAGTCGCTATCTCCCCAACCCTCACCCCCCAACTAAAAAAAACAGAAAAGAAAAAGCCGAGAGAGTTCTTCGGAGTTTTACGTTTTTGACCTCTGACTTTGAATTTGACTTCTCACTTCCGACTCGCATCCTGGTGAATGACATTCGTCCTTTATCTTTTTGCCGATTCAGAGATTCTCGAGGAAGTTTCCAATTATACTATCTGGAATGCGAGTTTTTCTTTCGTGAAAATTTACTTTTTATGAAAGCGCAGGTTTGTCTTCGTCGCATACCGGCCATCTGTACCAGCGCGAAGCTATAAGTACACGCGCGAATTTAGTACCCTCGAATAAAGAGACCCGGTGGAAGCGCTGCAAAGGATACACACCTTTTGTGACGTAAGCATTCATTTGTGTCCAGAAACTTTTCAAAATTTCGTCGGGAACCATGGCCATCCCTATTGGAAATCACACGAGTCGTGGGTTCCCCATATGACAATTATTTGGCGGGAGATTTCACGTTGCGCTCCTAGACCTCCGTCTGATCGACGGAGGTAAAAATCTATTTTACGGAAACCATACAAATAATTCCCGGATACTTTGTTTAATCACAACATGAGTGATCAACTGGACTATGAAAACACGGTGTCGACCAGTCCCAATTTGACCGACGGGGATGCACATTTTTTACTACTCCCGGGTTTAAGACAATACTGAAATTCCATTGTCTGTAAATATTGCCAGTGCTCATTAATTACTGAAGAAGATTTACAAGAAAAGGACAGATAATATTTCGAACTCAATCATCAGTTTTCAGCTACCATAACTTTATCTGAATATCAACCTATCGTATGCCTTTAGCCCCATTTTCCGATACATTCCGACATTTCCCGACTGACTGAATCTGCGCATTAGTTCATGTTTACCTACTGAGCAGCTGCTGCCATTCAAAAGTTTGGAAATCTGCGCTTGTATGTAGATATATTACAGCTGCGATTTTGAGAATACAAATTAATTACACATGCATGTACTAAATTCAGAGGATTAAAATTTTCTCTACCCAAACGGAGATTGGATAAATCTCGATCATCTTCCATCAGGGTATATAAAGAGGAGATGGAAATATGATACTACACTGATAAAGTAGCGGACAAATCTATATCAAAATTCGATGGGAGCTATAATGATTAGGTTTACTCAGCTGTGTGAGAACGCCCTTTGTCATACGAAGGGGAACAGATTAAACATGTGATATGTACTCGCTACATTTGTTATATGGAAAATTTATGTATTAGACAATGCATCCGTTGCGTCGTAACCAACGCAACAATGGGCATAGTAAACAGAATTACCGTACACCTTTGTGTAATTGTTTACCGTGTATGTCTTCGAATACAGCAAGGTTAATGGTCTGACGTTACTGATATTTGATATTTGGAATATCATGATGTCTTACCTCCATCATTCAACACTGCTGACTGATTATCGTTGCATGCAACTAGCCCATGTTTATATGAACTATATGATTGTTTTCTAATATGATGGTAATGAACCAGGTCTTTGGATGGACGCGGAAATTCTTCAATAGACGACGAAGGAATATTGAATGACGGACATATAGAGGCTTATACACGCTATAGTCTTGTTTGATCGATTCACGTTGCACGACCATTAGAAGATATGTTTCGGGTTTCTTCCCAACCACCGCCAACCATTCCGTTTTGACTAGCACTGATCATGATGCACCCTAGCTCGTCACTACTGGCGAATTTACTGTAATCTTAGTCAAATAGAAGCAAAAAATTATTATTGTATTATGTAACACTGAACTTTCCTGTTTGCCCAGCATATTCTTCTCTACCTTAATTAATTCAACGAAGGAGAAAACCTATTGGTATCGATCTTTTGAAGTTTTAGATATCTCTGACGCAATCTAGGTAAACCCAGATGATAAATCAGACGTTACGTGACGCTATCAAAAATACGTGCGAATTGTTCGCCGATATTCTACGAGAACCCATAACAAGCCAATCACGACAATTTCTGTCAATTCAATTTGACACTTATTGAAATTTAGTTCACGGATATTAACACCTTCTTTTGATATTTTCTACCGCCCGACAAAGCCAGACATTTCGGTGGGAGTAAACCCTTTGAAGTTTACGTTTATCACGCACACTGTCTGGGAATGATGCCTTATTTGGATACTGTTTCGCGACAATGTTTACTATATTGCTCCACGTGCTCCGGTCTGTCGTTACTGCAGTGCATGGGCGTGATTTTGAAGTTGTTTAACCAAGCTAGCCACCAGATTGGATAACAAATGTAGTTTGAAATTCAAAAGGGAATTATACAGCGCTGATATCAGACAGAATATTCTGTGATATTATATCTGAGTTTACTGAGATTGTCTCTGAAGTTGAATATGAAAAGCTGTCCAGATAGAACATTTACTCGGAATATAACTGAATTACTGCTTCCCGAAGATTTCGGATTTCTCCAGATTCCGATGGCGTGTAGAGTTGAGACAAATCAGCCGAGTCTCTTCTCTTAATTATTGCCTGGCTAGTGAAAGGCAATTCGAGCTGTTATTTTACGGGCGAATACGGTTATTTTAATATCTAACATTTGTTTCACAGTATTGGAGCTTTAATGTGTTATCGCATCTTCACCACGTCGCGGTTTCTATTTGTGAGCCAAAGGCGAACCCTTGACCAACTTGCATAGCAAAACGCGTTCCGCCCACACACTCCAGTTACGTGACCTAGAAAAACTGCGCTGGTGGTAAAATACGTTTGGGTTTTACTTTCGCTGCTAAACTATTCGCTGATATCGAAAGTAAAATATTTAATCCAAGCACGCATAACAATAAAATATTAATGGATAGACCAGTGAAATTTTATAGAAATCCGTGCGTTTCAACCCAATTCAAGTCCTTCAGTGGGAAGGTGAGGTCGGATACACTGACCGCCTTTAAAGTTTCGGTGTTTTCTACATTTGCCTGGCTTGTTGGATGGTAGATGAATGGAGATGAATGAGTTTATTTTCTCTTCAAATAGATTTTGTTTTAAACTATGTTTCCCTATATTTATTAATGTTCATGGTTGTTGAAAAGGTGCATGTTCTTCTGCACTGGTGTTTTCGATCTGTTGTCACGGTCGCCATGGTCGCGGTGCTTAAGTGATCTGATTGGTCAATATGCCGCTGTGTGTCGTTGATCGATTGCCCAAGCGGACCAGCTAGGGGCTATATCTATCATAGAGATAGAGATACCCCTGGTTTTAGCGAGGATGGTGTTATCGTGGCTCTATACCGCCTGACTTTATCAGCTAGACTACTTGCATGACTGCGTTTAAACACTGCTCTGTCATTCTCGCGAGGTGTTCTAACATATTCATTATTTATGTCACTATACGATAGATAAAATCCATACATCCAGAAAGGAATGGGTTCTATTAGGAACCGAGAGAAGGAAACAAAAGGTTATGATCGCGCAGCTTACATGCATATTAATATTATATACATCGACCTTCCGGAGGAGGACGGGATGAGATTTGGTTTCTCTTGCCATATTTTTCTCTGTTTCTTCAAGGAAAAACTATGACCAGATTAACCAGATCTCATCCCGTACTATCCCGTGAGAACGACGAATAATTATTATATCGGAGAGACATTCTTGGTAAGATAGATAGGCTTTTCTGCTACTGAATTATTAGATTTACCGAAGTATTTCTTGTTGCCTCATGTGTATCGCATAATTACCCTAGCTGCGTATCAAATCCTGGGACAGAATATCTGGAAGACCTAGGATGGATTTGATATTCAGACTAGGCATACAGAGGGGCTAATGTATAGCATTTATGATTGGAGCACGAGTCGAAGTTGTAATCTATAGTTCCATACGGATATGACGAGCAGCTACCGCTGAAATGTGTTCTCACGAACAGATGCTAAGAGTATATACGGTACCCTATTTCTTCTAATTAGTCAGACGGCAAAACTTAACTTCAGGTTACTGTGGAGGGAAATTCTGCAAACATTCTACAAATTTCACTAGCTGTCTTTGCAGTTCTTGAGATAATAACATATGCCACAGTATTTAGCCTCTGTTGACATAAAGATGGATTTTTTCTGCTTCTATGTCTAAAAATGCTGTTCGAAAAATTAGAAGAAATAGGGTATAAATATATATTAGCTGCGTTTTGGTGATTTCCGATCAACTAGCAATGTACTATTCAAAATTAGGGGATTGTGATTCCTCTATCCAAATATATTGATTAATTAAATATCGCTCGTTGTCCATCAATGTATTAATTAACTAAATATCGATGATTGTCCGTCAATGGATGGATTAACTGAATATCGACCATTGTCCGTCAAGATATTGATTACCTAAAGATCGATCATTGTCATCGTCAACAAGTTCTATAAAGAGTAGATGGACATATGACACAGTTCGGGTATACAGGGATATGGGCTGATCTATATCAAACGCGAATCCAAGTTCTTCATTGTAGGTTTATTCAGCTGTGATTCTAATATGCTTAATAACGCTATTTATAGTTTGAATGTAATACTGGATTAAAATCTGATATATACTCGCTTCACTTGTTATTTATCGGAATTTATGTGTTAATAAATGATTCGTTGTGGCATAGAACCAAGTCGTAATGATCGTAACAATGAGTATAGTGAACAGCAGTTAGTGAATTTGTTTTCCGTGGGCGTTGCGTGTCTTTCAACGCAGCGCAGTTAAGGTTCCAGGATCCCTAAAGCGTTGAGATTTTCGATACCTTGTCAGTTTTTGCTTAATTAAATTGCGATAAATAAACTCATCAAAACGAGTTATATATATTCTGAAAGGTATTCACTCGGGGAATTGGAATTTAATGCAAATGTTGTTCTTCGGTTCACTCCAACAGGATTATTGAAACTTAACGGGAGCGGTTTGTCAAATGTTAGCCTCATATATCCTCGCTAATATCTTCTACAGTGTACATCAGAAGTATTTGAACATTCAGATATCGACAACATATTTTTCAAACAAAATAATCTTGCCTAATAAATTGATATTTCGTCATGGAAATGACTTTTTAACAGTTCAAAGTTCATTAATTGACATTATGAAATAAATGCATGCATAAATAACATTGAAACGAAGGCAAACTTGTGAACGTCATCTTTATAGCCTCTTCCGAAAATAGGTTACCTCCCTTGTCCCGCCAGGCGCGCAGCACTTCCGGCTAGTATTCTATAAAAAAGAGACAGGCCTTTGTTGGTATTCTGATCTCTATCATTTGAAGGTGGCCATCAAAGTTCGGTGTATCCACGTCAAAGCCAGGTACGAAGGCTGACGTCATCGATTGCAGAAAGGGCTTCTTTCGGCGGGTCCTTCCGTACTAATTTCCACAACGGACCACACCCAACCATCAAATTACCATGCGCCACAGGCCACAACGGACCGTCAAATTACCACAATTGAACACAAAAGACACCCGAAGTAGCACAATGGGCCTTCAAATTACCACCACGGATCCACAACATACCACAATGGACCCCAAATTATCACTGTAGATCCAAAACATACCACAACGGATACTAAAGGACCACAATTGACCATATTATGGTGTTATGTTACCAGTGTCAACTATATTGGCATTGTGTTGATTAGTAGGGCCGCTTTCGACAAAAAAATTGTTATTTTGTGATAATTTGAAGGTCTCTTGTCCGTTGAGGGGATCAGCAGGACTGATCCATGAGCATAGCTATCTTGAAATTCTGGATCACAGTCAGGGGATTCCTTCGCAAACTGCAGGCATTGTAGCAACTAATAATGACACAATTGTCGCAATTGCGACGATTGCGTCATTAGCAGTTTTCAGGTCGCCAGGTAATGTCGTAATCGTGTCAGTAACAGGCGGATTTGCATGCAGAGTCAACCGCTATGGTCGCAATTGCGTCATTAGCTGGCGATTCTGCATGCAGAATCGACGACTAATGACGCAATTACGACAATTGTGTCATTAGTAGTTGCTATTGTTACAGAGCCTAATATAACATCGAGCGGTAGCGTGTTGAGTAGGGCGTCAGGCGTTGTAAGGCAGGGTTATAGCCTTACGGTTCTGCAATTCCGACCCATTCGGCTCCAGCCGGCGGGGAAAGAACACACACACAAATATGATACCAGTTGCAATCATTTATTGTGACATATGGAGATGACACGAGGGCGTACGCATTGCGTACGCCAGGACATTACTTATATGGATCAGTGCGATTTTACCCTTACTCAGAGTGACTGACCACGTTTGTCGAAGAGTCACTATTCTTGTTCAGAATAGAACTATAGTCGGATAGCATCAGTTATACCGATTCCTTATTCAGGAACTTAGGGGTGAACTGTCTTCAAGAGCTGTCCTGACAGATCTCCTCCCTTTACATCTAAACCCCGTATATTTATAGGGAGAGTCATGTGACCTAAACATGTGAACAGTAACGTGATCAAACAAGTAGAATAACATTGCAATAAACTATATCGCAGAACAATGGTATATATACATTCAATTTCGACAGTAATAATGCAAAAGTGGAAATGAACAATTAACAGACATGTACAAATATTTGAGTTCACAACATTACCCACGACTCCATTTTTGACTTGTCCGCAAGTCGCGCTCGGCCACAACATCTTATAGTAAATAATCAAAAGTTCTTTGAGAAACAGTTATTCACAGTTCTTTTGTTCAAGCGACCTTAAACGAGTCACTCATCTTCTTCCCATTCGGTAGTGTCTGTGCGCGTGTGCCGGCGCACCGGCCCATTACACCGCGTCCATGCATCCCGCATATCCACACGCACTTGAATAGACACGTGGGTTTTCCCTTATATGTGTTGTAATTCTTGGTAGGCTGGGCTGGCGCGGCGTCAGCCAGGAGAACGCGACGTGCTTGCTGTTGGTCTGAATCTTCTTGTGACGAAAGTAATTTGTCTTCACTCGAACTGGCTTGCTCGGCGTCAGCCAGGCGGACTAGAAACTTCCTTCGTCGTTGTCTCCGGTACAGGCGATGTTCCGTCTATGAGGATCAAAGGCGTCCAGTCAGCTTGAGAATTGTTGCTTGTTTCGGCGGCTTTTTCTTGTCTGGCTAGTGAAAACACTGGCGCAGGTCGTGTCGGTGTCCGGACGGTTGCATCGGTGCGAGCCGGCGTCTCCGTTCGTTGGCGCTTTGGACTCGAGCTGTCTGGCTTTGTCGCTGTTGTCGAAGACAATGGCCCTGAAATCTTACGCCGGCGGTGCCGGAGCACATCAGCCAGTCGTTCTGATTCGTAATTACAGTCCTCACATCGATGATTCGGCTTATTATGGCAGGCTGCTATGTGCGTCAGAACATCATCGGCCGTGTTGAAAATCTAGATACACAACGGTCACTTTTCAACTTTTCTCACTGTGAACTTGATCCTGGCCATGCTGTTATTTTCTTCCGAATGATCTCGCTTTCCCGCGACTCCGCTTTTATAGCCGGATGTTTCACTGTGAATGGCGTGAACTCGATACAAAAGACAATCGGCCAACAGGCGAGGTAGTCTGACAGCTCTCCCGAAACTTTGACTGGCGTGAACTCGATACAAAAGACAATCAACCAACCGGCGAGATGGTCTGACAGCTCTCCCGAAACGTCCCTTTGAAGTTGCCGCTCTATCGTCGGTTTGTTTGTCTGGCTTACAGCGATCTCCAGCGCCGGACAAATCAGTGGTTGTTTGTTCGTAGACAACCTCCGCCTGAGCCACTGTCGGTCCATTTAATTGTATTTGTGTATCTCTGACCACATACGGCTTGAGCCTGTCAACGTGAACAACTTTATACTGCCTGCCTAGCTGTATTCGGTAAGTCACTTCACTGTACCGATTAAGAACCGTATATGGCCCAGTCCACCATTTCTGTAGCTTTGAGGAGACTCCTCTTTTACGCCGAGGTGTATACAGCCATACAATTTCTCCAACGGAGTAGGGCTGCCAGTTTAGCCGTGCGTCGTGTTGGCGTTTCTGTCGGCGTAAGCCGCTCTCCAAGTGCGTACGCGCCACGGCGTGCACATTTTCCAGCTGCTCACCAAAATGTTGCACGTATTCAGTGAGACTTGTTTGGCTGAATTCTGGCGGTAATCCCGTGATCAACTCTATAGGGAGGACAAGTTCACGACCCAGCATCAGTTGATTTGGCGAAAACGTCGATTCATGTGCGGCTGCCTGATACGCCATACATACTAGTTGCAGGTACTGGTCCCAATCTCGCTGGTTTTTCCGCGACGTATGCACTCAACTTGTTTTGCAGTGTCCTGTTCATTCGTTCGACCATTCCGTCAGACTGGGAGTGATAGGCAGTGATCCTGGTTTTATTAATGTCCAGTAATTTGCATAATTCGGTCATTAATTTGGACTCAAATTGTCCACCCTGATCGGAATGTATGGTCCTGGGTACGCCAAACCTACATATTAGCTCCTCTACCAGGACCCTGGCCACCGTTTCCGCCCCCATGCATGACATGGCATGAGCCTCCGCCCATTTGGAGAAGTAATCTTGGATCACCAATATGTAGGAGTTGCCAGTCGTCGTTTTAGACGTCGTCGTTTTAGATGTCAATCGCAATTCGCTCCATAGGCATTCCGGCACCAGTCAACTGCATCGGCGCACGTCGGCGTTTACCAGTTGACTTCCTCTTTGCACACGCCTCACACGAGAGACACCATTTCCGGACATCACGTTGTAGTCCGTGCCAGTAGAACTTTTGGCGCACTTAGCTGAGCGTTTTACTGTGCGGCTGTCGCAGAGTCGTGATACTGAGTTAAAACAGTAACTCGAAGAGACCTAAGAACAAGCGCTTGATCTCTTGTGTACCGCCCCTTTGGATCAAACCACCACTCTGGTGGAGTTGTTCCCATTGCGTCAGATAGGTTTTCAATTCTGCCCCAGCCAGAGATACCGAGTCCCACTTTGGTCTTCGTCCTCCCTGGATCCAGCCTTTGAGGATCACTATCCTGCGCATCTCGCAGTTCTGTCGAAGGGCAGCCTAAATTCAGCATCTTGACAGGTGCGCCAAGATCTGGGTCGTTGGTATTGCACTGTTCACGTTGCTTACAAGGAGACCTTGACAACCCATCCGCATTTCCGTGTAACCGTCCAGGACGATGCTGTACTTCGAAGTTATTGGTAGACAAAATGTCTACCCATCGAGCCAGCTGACCCTTCGGCTCCTTGAATTGGATATTCCACCTGAGCGCGCTGTGATCAGTACGTAGCAGAAACCGCTGCCCATGCAGGTATGGTCTGAATGCTTTGCCAAAACGGATGACCGCAAGTAACGCTTTTCGAGTCACACAATATCGCCGTTCACTTTTTGTCAATGTCCGGCCACCGTAGCTGACTACCCGCTCCACTTCACCATGCTTTTGAGACAGTACATCACCCATACCTTTGTTGCAGGCGTCGGTGTCCAAAATGAACATCTTGGTGAAAAATCTGGATGAGCCAGTACTGGTGCGGTGCACAGAGACTCCTTCATCAGGTCAAATGCCGTGTGACATTTATCAGTCCAGACGAATTCTTGTCCCTTCTGCGTTAAAGCGCGGAGGGGTGCAGCTATCTGTGAGAACCCTCGTATAAACATCCTATAATACGAAGCAAGACCTAGAAAACTTCTTACTTCTGTCACGCCGTTGGTAGTAGGCCAGTCTTTGCTTGCGGCTACCTTTCCAGCATCAGGGGATATTCCGGCCTTCGAAACCACGTGTCTCAGGAACATAATCTCGTTTGCTAGTACATTTGCTCGTCTTGAGTCTTAGTCCCGCTTCATACAAGCGCCCAAAGACTTTTTCCAACCTTTCCAAGTGTTCGTCGAATGTTCGGCTGTACACTAGCATGTCGTCGAGGTATATAAGGCAAATGTCCCAACGTAGTCCAGCACACACGGTCTCCATAAGCCTTTCAAACATTCCTGGGGCATTGCACAGCCCAAATGGCTTGACTGTAAATTGATAAAAGCCTCGGTGCGTCGTCAAAGCCGTCTTCGCTTTGTCAGCAGGATCCAGTGCTACTTGCCAGTATCCGCTAAGCATATCCAGTGTCGAAAACCAGGCCGACCCCGATAATGCGTCTAAGGAATCGTCCACCCTAGGGAGTGGATACGCATCCTTGATGGTCACTTGGTTGAGGCGTCTGAAATCGACATAGAATCTGGCGGTGCCGTCTTTCTTTCGAACAAGGACTACTGGAGAAGCCCAGGGACTATTCGACGGTTCAATAACCCCCTGCTGAGCCATCTTTACAATCTGCCGGTTGATCTCCTTTCGCACTGTAGGTGCGACCCTACGTGGCTGCTGTTTACATGGTCTTGCGTTACCAGTATCAATTGAATGTTGTACTACTTTGGTTCACCCAAACTGTCGTCGGCCGTTACAAACAGGTCAGCAAACTTAAATAGTAGCTGTTGTGTGTCTTCTGTTTGTTGTGGAGTCAAAGGAGCACTAATCTTCTGCATCAAGCTGTCCACCTTCCTTGCCGGCCTCTCTGTATCCTCACCACCAGGACTTTCATCCAATGGCACTACAGTCCGTTTTGGCTGCAGCTGACCAGCTGTGGAACCTTTATACAATGTCTCAGGCTCGTCAACCACATTCATTACTCGGAGTGGTAGGGTCCCTTCTTGGTCAACTGCTAATGTCCTTGCGATCAGTATATCTTCCTTCTCGCTCATCCTCTGTGATGGCTCAATCATCCCAAATGGCACACACCCATCGCCTCCTTGGATTCGACACGACACGATTGTTTCGTGCCTAGGGGAAATAGTGATATTTTCCGCCAAGGATATCGGACCACATCCATAGGATTCTTCTTCTTTCAATTTCAACCAGGTGCGACCAATGCGCATGGTGTTCTTGCCAAGATCAAGAATACAACCATGTTCTTGCAGAAAATCCAGGCCTAGAATTCCTGGCCCTTTTACCGCTGCAACGACTGCCTCATGTTTGAGCGTTTTTCCTGCCATGGTGATCGTGAACCAGCCGTATCCAGTGGCGGCTAACGGTTGTCACGCTGACGGCCAGCGTCAGGATTTTGGTCATGCTGGTCAGTTGGGGTTGAAATCTCATCGGCATTCGCTTGAAAGATCCAAGGAGATGATTGTCACTGCCGCTCCCGTGTCAACGATGAGGTCAGCTGCCTCGCCATTTATCTCTACGGCTACGCAGACTCCTTCTTTCTACCGTAGCCAGGGAACCTGAACTCAGCTTGATTTTCTTCAAACTAGCAGTGGGGTGTGATGCTTCAGCCTCCTTTGTATTCCTCGTCGACCCCAGGTTTTCATTTCTTTGGCGCTTAGGACAGTTTCGACGCATGTGACCAATATATTGACAGTTATAACAGGTAATGCCTGTTCTTGTCTTCTCTTTATGCCCAGCAGAATCATACCGACGAAAGATGCGGCGCCGACCCTGGTGTATTCCGAGTAGCCTTTCTACAAATTCGACAATGTTCTGTCGTAAACTGCTCTTCTCGGAATCGCTATAATCGCTGTCGCTTTCGGCATCTACGCCTCTGACTCGAGAAGATCTTCCTGTTCTTCGTTCTTCAGCTCTCTTACACGCATCCAACTCTACTGCCATTTGTATGACTTCGTCAATGGTTTTCGGCCTTATATCTATGTGAAATTTGGCAACACAATATATCAACAGCAGATAGATATTCCAAAGGGTACTAATTGTGCACCCCTGTTGGCTGACCTATATCTGTTCTCTTATGAATATGACTATATGCAGGCGCTTTCAAAAACCGATCCATTCAAAGCCCGTTCCTTCTCATTCACCAAACGCTATATAGACGACCTTCTCGCTGTGGATAATCGCTATATAAATGACGCAGTGAAGGATATATATCCACCTTCACTGGATTTAAAGGAAACTACAGATAGCCCTACAGGCACATCATATTTAGATCTATATCTCTATAAAATGAAGCGGGCATTCTCTCTCGTCGACTTTATGACAAAAGAGATGATTACAATTTCGACATCGTAAACTATCCCTTTCTGGACAGTAATATTCCAGTGGGACCTGCATATGGCGTATACATATCACGCCTAGTAGCATTTGTTAGATCCTGTGTTAAATGTGACGATTTTAATCAACGTCACAAAAAATTGTTGCAGAAACTTATAAAACAGGGTTACACCACCAAGCGCCTCCACTCAAAGTTTCTCAAATTTGGCGATACATATCGCATGCTGATAGCAAAATACGAACGTAGCGTGCAAGATCTATGGCGCTACGTTTCGTAACATGTGTCTAATTCCGCTTAACCCGGGGCTAGGGGCCGTATGAGCCCATGTACTAAGATCCTCATGGTACTCATATGAACAGTCACAATCAAAGCGTGACTGAGGTACATCATTTTTAGATGACGACTCTATAACGAATATTATGGATTAAGAATACTGATCAGCGATACGGATTTGATATTTTGGAAGATCATGATGTCTTGCCGGCATCATTGAAAACTGTTGACCGCTTCTCTCTTGCAGGAAACAAGCCTATGTTTATGTATACTATGATTGTCTTTTTGAATTTGGTGCTAATACTGTTATATGGAATATGGAATAGGTCTTTGGATTATGGACGCGGATATTCTCCAATGGACGACGGCTGAATTATGGATGACGGACTAGACGCTTGTAATTCGATCTCCTCCTGTAACTGCTCAGGACTCCCAGCGTTCGTACCAGGATATCCTCTTATACTCCTAGATTCGACTTCTGACCTCTCATTCCTGTCGGCCGTCAGATACCCATGCCCCTGCTGAGTTTGCGCCTGCTTGCCCGATCGTGGGAGTGTGCCTGGAACCTCAGTCGTTCTACCAATTCGCGAGTCTCCAAGCCGTTGATGCCGTCGACTTGTTACATTCCTTCTCAGGAATGATTCTCCAAGGGTCTCATCATCTTCATCATCGGTCACGTCCAGGGAATACTCTCGCCACGAAGGTCCTGTTGAACTCGCCATCTTCAATCGGACTATAGCTCAGGTCACATCCGAGTCTTCAACTTCACTGTTAAGGTCCAAAGACCTTCTCGTTGATCCCACGGCTGCCACCAAATTTGTTACGGAGCCTAATATAACACCGAGCGGTAGCGTGTTGAGTAAGGCGTCAGGCGTTGTAAGGCAGGGTTATAGCCTTACGGTTCTGCAATTGCCGACCCATTCGGCTCCAGCCGGCGGGGAAAGAACACACACACAAATATGATATCAGTTGCAATCATTTATTGTGTCATATGTATGACACGAGGTCGTATGCATTGCGTACGCCAGGACATTACTTATATGAATCAGTAGGATTTTACCCTTACTCAGAGTACATCTAAACCCCGTATATTTATAGGGAGAGTCATGTGATCTAAACATGTGAACAGTCACGTGATCAAACAAGTAGAATAATATTGCAATAAACTATATCGCAGAACAATGGTATATATATACATACAATTTCGACAGTAATAATGCAAAAGTGGAAATGAACAATTAACAGACATGTACAAATATTTGAGTTCACAACACTATTGCAAGTATATCAAAGATTTGGTCATACACCATGTCTGATTTTTGCCTCAAATAATTACGTCCCCAGTTGTGACAATAAGCGTCAACATCCTCACTATCGCTTTTTTGAGTGACAGTCACCTGCTATTGTCACCAGACACGGCGGAAGCAATTTGTGATCGGAGGAGCCACTATCACAGCACAATAGGCGAGGGTCCAGGGGTCACCTAGTCCCCAGAAGCTCCATTTGTCTGACATGGCCGGAGTCACGTTCTAGCGTAGGCCATATTTCCGAGCAATAAAACAAGAAATCCCTGCCTGTGTAAACTTTGCTTGTTTTGCCTGTTTTGTTGTTTCTCACAACATTTTTTTAAATATTCACCATCAAGCAAATGATGATGTTCGGAAGTATAAATAATTTAATGAAAGCATCCAAGACTGCTAAAAAACAGGGAAGGAATTGGTCCTGTTCAATATATTTCTGATGTGTCTCTCGTTGCATACGTGATATGAATTTGTGAAGCATAGCTATAATTATTGAAGAGACTTCATCAATACTGTAAAGAAAGTCTAGGCAAATGAGAGTTGCATATGTGGTACCAGTGGACGATGGAAACAATTTTGTCGAGGCGTTAAACTGCTATCACAATTGTTTGACGATCCAATGGAATTACCGTTCCCCGATAAAGAACACAACACCGAAGATTAAAAATTGTATATTATCTGAACTAGACAAGATAACATTTTGGTAGTAAACCTACAATATTGCCGAGGTCGGTGTCCACATCGTAGTGAACATTGTTGCCCAGGATGCATAGCGGCATTCATTCATGGTTTATGTATTCATGCACACTGCAACCTGCAGTCAAAGCTCAATGACATTGTTATTGTAGACATGGACAAGAATAAAGTCACTGAATCTGATTCATATTCATTTATTTGTGTGGCAATTGACAACCAGAAAATACTATAAGTAGGCTAGAGGTCTTCTTCAAGATTACACGTATGCCTATCGGTACATCGAATAATTATTTTAAAATCACATTCAGCAATTGCACACAGCAAAAATACCCTTACGTTACTGAAAAATTCAAATCACAGACACAGGAAACCATTTTTAACATCAAAAATTAATTTTACCTCCACTGCCTAGCCCAAACGGAAATTTATTTTGTCAACTTCAACAGGTCAGAGCAAAGGACTAAGTGGGGTATATATCCCACCTGGGATATTAAATCAAAGTTTGGATATTGAAATATATCCTAATTGGGATATCTTCACTGATTTTCATACTAAACGGCAATGTCGAATTTCGGCATCTAAACTACAAAAACAAGATAGAATCTACTTCACAAAACTGCCAATACGAATATTGTATAATTTTGCTCACCTTTTCTCGCCGACATTATTCTCTGTGCAATTGCAATTACGTGCAATACTTTTTGATGTTGTTGTTGCAGTATACTTCCCATCACTAACCACTGTTTTATGTCTTTATACGAACAGGAGAACTAGCAAAATATGCCAGCTTGAAAATATGGAAGTATGAAAAAAATATCCAAATTGGGATATTTTATCCCAATTGGGATATATATCCCAGTTAGTCCTTTTCCCTGACCTGTTCAACGATCTGTCATTACGGATATGATAAGAATCAAGAACATTACTTTTGCTAGATGACAAATGATGCTAGACGATAAGATCAGTCAATTTGAAAATTGCAGTAAAACGGATGCTTTCGCTTGATGAAATAAATCAAGTTTTCCTTGCAAGAAATGTTTTCAAACTTAGCACACAAAACGGCGGCTTTCAGTCATGCCACGTGCTCCAATCATGCAGTAGCGCGGAAACTCGCAACATTCATTTATTTGACAATATTAACAAGTGTGCGCCGGGAAACAAGTAATCAATCAAGTGACGGGTATAAAACGTTTTACACACCTCGATCTGTCAGAATTTAAGCCACACTCGCACAGTGTCAAAACTCTCCAGTCGACTGATGGAACGAAAACGAAACTGCCTCCTCCTCTCTCCTTTTCAAACTCTCTCACCGGACTGCACTATAATTTTGGCAGTGCGGTTCAGCCGATCTTAAAGCATGACGTCATTTCGTCAATTCGGTGTATTTCATTGGCTATCAGAGCCGAAAATGAAGTCGGCATATCCCGTGACTACGACTTGTGCCATACTGACCAGTTTACTGACAAAACACAATTTTTCGAAGAAAATCTCACAAAATACCACCAAAAGTGTTGTCCAGGAAACGAAACCGACATATTCTTCAATATCTGCACCTATAAACGGCTCGTCGTGAGATTAATCCAGAGAAATTATTCGAAACTAGGTGGAACTACTTCATATCGTGTTCAATAAACGGAGTGACGCGGAAGTTTCAGTCATTCTCTCATTTTGCGCAGGGGTGTTGTAATGAAAACCATACCGCTTGGATAGATGTCACCTCTGAAATTACCCATAAGCCAGTTTACCTAGCATCGCAAGAAACAGGGAAACTTCCCTGTTTAATTATTAAATATATATTATTTCAATCAAAATACACGCATCTAGTCATTCAATATTCAGCCATCGTAAAATAAAGAATTTCCGCGTTCATAATGCAAAGACCTAATTCAAATTGAAGCATTAGCATCAAAGTCAAGAAAAAAAATCATAGTATACATAAAAGTGCAAGAGAGAGGCGGTTTACAGTTTTTAATGATGCCGGCAAGACATCATGATTTCCCAAAAGTATCAAATCCGTACCGCTGATCAGTATTCTTAATTCATATGATTGAGGGAATAATGGTTTCTCTCCCAGGTCAGATAAGTTAATTTGAGGGAATAGTGATCCCTCCCCCAGGCCAGATAGGTTCATTTGCGGGAATAATGCTCCGTCCCCCAGGCCAGTTAGGTTTAACCAGAATCAGTCCAGTATTTCTATGACAACAATGATATATTATACATTACTCCCAAGTATCGTTTCGTTATTTCTTATGTGATGGGAATTATCTCATGCAAAACTCGAAGAATTGACAAGAGTTTTTCGACATATTTTGTCGTCTTAATATGTACGGCTTGAGACCAAGTTTTCGCAGAATGACAGATTAATATGCCTATTTCTTTGTACAAGGCACAGACCCCCTACTGTGATGTAAGGGGTCCTTATTGATCATAAACATGAAAATGCTTCAGGAGTGCCCTTCGTGGCCACCATTGAGAACTCGTGACATTACCATTCACCCGCAGGATTTTGTGAAAGTATGGTAGTGGAAGAGGAGCCATCTCTCATAAACACAGTTCAGTCCGAGTGACAATTCCGTGTTCAGGAATACCAAGAATCTAACGATCCGTAATATGTGTTGTATCTCAGTTACTGATGGCTTATAATTATTTAATCTTTTTCTCAACTCGAAAATCATTTAATACAAATAAATTGTGGAACAGTTTTCACGACGGGAAGGAATGGTGACATCCCGAAGGTGAGCGAGGCGTTTCAGGAATGCTTTTACGGTACTTGTATAATTAGGCTATCATTGACCAATTAACGCGCTGTTACCACTCTAGTATGGATACCTGATCAAACACATCACTCCCGGTATAGTTTCACACCGATTAACACACGCGAATCAATCGTGATTGCTGTCAGTGCAGATATTTTCCTTTCCATCTCCAATGCCTTTCTGGTCGACAGATGGTGGACAGTGCGAAATGCTAACCGTGCCAGCCGATAAATACCAGAATATCGCTCAAAGAAGGTTTAGTGTAAATTGAACGAATAAATAGTTAATGGTAACATTATCGCCGGGTTTGCTTTATCGATTTTCTTCACAATATTTATAAATATTCAACACCATACCGCCTATCACTACCATGTTCAATGCAGCTTACTTTCTATACTGTTCTTCTCGCCGAGAACAATTTCAATATCGGGGGCCAAGCTATTGGCAATGTTGGGCCACCATGCTTGCTTATAAATGTCATACTTCAAACATGTACTTATATTCATTGTAGAGATAAAGCCTAAATAAAGAAAACTGGAATTAAGGAAATTCAGAAAAATTCGCCAGGTGATATGAGTGAGTGAGTAGGATTTCAAACGTCGGTTTCAACAATTGATTAGTCATATCACGACGACCCAGTCACATTACACTGACACGGGGCCAACCAGTCCTTGGTCTATCCACTTCCTGCTGAGCGCCAAGCGAGAAAGATATAAGTTACATTGCTTAAGACTTTGGTACAAATGCTATAAGATTCAATGCCAAACACATGGGTGGTCCATTTCTCGTGTTGCACAGCGCATAACCAATCATATCAACATGCGTACAGAAACCGACCAAAGAACGATACACATGTTTAGAGATAGCCAAACAACATCCAACGAAGAATATGCCATTACCAGATGCACAAATTACGAGAAACTAGCTCAAAAATCGTCCGGATTGTCTGATTATACCCTCCTCTACCATATCGGATATAATCACTGATATATTTAAATTACGACATTAGGCGTTGAAAGCCTTAGCTTTCTACCAAAAACGTTCACGACCCCAAATGAGCGTTTCGTGCCATTCTTTTTAATTTCTGTTGCATTTAGGTCACCCCTAGTGACTCAACAGCTAGATATATCCTAACAATTAAAGCTTCTCGACATGACAACCAAACTGTGGTCTTACCGGCCAGACAATCTTTATATTCCCGGAACCCAGTGGGTGTTATATATAATTGTTGAGACCCCATCTTCCCTCCAGTCTAGGATCGCCCTCTATTACTGACGATTGATACGACTGGCACATTTTAGAGTGTTTATAGGAAAGGTTTATGTTTCCGGGCCTCTGTGAGTGTTGACTGCCCGGTTTGATATTTTTGTTTTGTTTAACGTCACTTTCTCAAACACCATAGCTACTCTAACAAAGTTTCACAGCATTTTGACAAGAGAAATTCAGGTCCTCAATGAGCATCGGGTACCCTTTTTGACTTTTGTTTCGCTCAGGTTTACCCGCAGTGACTCCAATACTGTCTTGACGAAGTTTCCTAACATTTTTACCAAAACCGTGACTCGAAGATCCAACAAACCGTGACCCGGATGGCCAACAAACCGTGACCCGGAGGGCCAACAAACAGAGACGGCTACTAAAATTCTAGTAAGATGAACGTCACAAACTGTGTTGTTGAGCGGGAGAGACCGCTGAATTCCCCGTTGACCCGTGACTTCGGCTCGTGTTACGGTAAACAATATGTCGCTGTACACATGTATAGACTAAAATCGCAAGCCTGAAGTATATCGTCTTCTACGCAAATAATCGATAATCCCCAGAATGACTGGGGAAATATGCACAGCAGAAAATATTGCAGAAGATTATCCATTCACTAACAACGAGTCGTGTACTGCTGTTGTTTATTAATTGACATGTACAAGAATGGACCCTTCTTCAGAACTGGTGAATTTATCGGGACCTACGTTTATACTGCGTTCGTATAGTGCTGCACCAAACTTGAAATCTGGCCACATGAGCCAATGGTTTAGCACGTGAATATATAGTACAGTTGATCCTTTCGGACGTACGTAGGACTTTACTAATTGAGGGGATACCCCTTTGTATTGTCCTACCTGATAGCCTCAACCACGGCTAATCCCATATGGATGGAGAGTACAGCGTGGTCCGGACGAGGTTCCGGGGCTCCACAAATACAGTAATAACAATCTCCCAATATCTTTATGCGCAACTGGCAGTACAACTGAAATGAACAAGAAAGTTATGTTACTGGCATACATTAGAGTCGAGGCAACTGGCAGTACAGCTGAAATGAACAAGAAAGTGATGTTACTGGCATACATTAGAGTTCTTCTTTCCCTGTCGTTTTTTCATTACGTGGGTTTTCCAAGACAGTTCGCCAAGCTTTGTTGAGTACAAAAACGATGCAAAGCTAAGCTACAATGTCTTGCCGGCATCGTTGACAACTGTCGATTCTCTCTTGTAGAATATCTAGCTGTATGTATATGTACACTCTCAGAAACATTCAGGGAATAATCCTGAATAGATCAGGCTGCTCATCCACAACTCAATTTCAGGCATTTTCCTGAAATCCAAGGATAATTTTCTGAATTTCAGAATAAAGATCCCTGAATGAGAGGATTGCCTCTAAAATTCAGGCAAATTTACCACCCTGATTAGTAAGTTCCCGACCCTATTCAGGTACGTAAAATCCCCTAAAATTCAGGTAATTTAACTTCAATTCATGTATGATATACCTGAATTTCAGGAAATTATCCCTGGATTTCAGGTAAAATGCCTGAAATTGAGTTGTGGATGTGCAGCCTGATCTATTCAGGATTATTCCCTGAATATTTCTGAGAGTGTATGTATCTTTATTTTATGCCTGCTCATGAATCAAGAATTTCGATATGAACACAGAAAATTTTCATGGATGACAGTTGGATCTGACGATTGCATATATAAGGATCATTCCCAATTTTTGTTATCAATTTTCCAATCCGAGAAATCCGCGAATATTGATCGGGCACATTCTGAACACAGGTAAATTCTCAGAAAAATGGCTTGTATTTGCCTTAGTCCGGATTTTTTATCCATCTAACAAAACTACGTACTCTCGATATTTCAACTTAACGACCACCCCACCCCCGAAGCTGGTTTCGCATAACAAATATAATTTGTCTATCACAGTACGAAAGACATCGTAGATGTCAATATGGTTAATACATTCTCAGATAATTTATATGAAAAATTATATCAAAAGCACAAGCTATGACCTGGAAATTTAACATTTCGGAAAACTAGGGCTGATCGTGTTGAGGGACAGATTCCGACTATAATACGTATAAAACAAGCATTCCAATTGTCAAGTCTAAGAAATAAATACTGTTGAGAAACAAACAGATGTTCATGAAACACTGGTACAAACAAGAATACGAAAAAAAAATCAGGCTTCTGTAAGCGGTTATGACTTTTTCAAAACTAACTCATCTAATTATAATTGCAACCTTGAATCTATCCTTTCCCCAAAAAGGGATACATTTGGATTTTGAAAATAACGGATACATGAAATTATATTTTCTGATCCTCTGGATGGATGAAAATACTTAACGGTCGAATCTGACAATTGTTCCCTCACCCTCTCAATCACCCAGAACAGATTGTAATTGGGCCAGATAGAAATTTACATTGGTCAACAAAGATTAGGATAGGAACGAGCCTAAAATTAGGACGCACTCTTCGTTAACCCTATCTGGCCTGGGCTTTTTGGGACCTGTTGTGGCCTGGGGGGGCCGAAATGGCCCCCCCTCCCCCTAATTATTTTTCTTACCCCTTGAGCTGGGGGGGGGGGTGAAACTTACCACACTATACCCCTGGGTCAAGCTCTACCAGAAAATGTAAAAAAATCCAAGATGGCCGCTTTGATGACGTCACAGTGATGTCATTTTCAAAAACGGCATTTTTTGGTCGATTTTTCAGTCAGATTTTCCGAATTTTTTATTTTTGCAATTTCTCCGCCAAAATTGCATGATAAGTTAGTAAATATTAATATGATGTGAAATAAAATAGTTTTTGTCCGCTTTTCATCGCGGAAAAGCAGAATTTTTGAAGAAATATGACAAAAACATCACTTTTCTGGGACCCCACGTGGCCGCCATCTGAAATTTTTCCATGATCCTCTGCCCGGGGGGTTATACAAATAGGCTCAAAATGACCCCAATATGATATAAAGTCACTGAGTTTCAGCGCTCCGTTTCATGTCGTTCCGGAGATAGCGCAGAAAGTTTGGTGAGGGGGGCATTTCCGCCTACCCCCAAAGGGTTAATATTGACTAGGGGCGGTGGTCACGCCAAAAGGGAGACGTACTAGTTCATAAAACCCTGAAGGATAACTTGTATTATCGCCCGATAGTCCTGGGCGCCACAAAAGGCGAATTTCTCCACTTTAGGCTATTATAGTGAAGCTGTCTCCTGACATAGATGCGGGTCTGCTTCTTTGAAGGTGACTCAATTGAGTCTCACATATTCTACGCAGAGGCGTACAGACGGATATCAATCTACATTTCCACGCTCTATCAATTTGTCGAATGGGTACGTCGTCCGCTGTCTCTAATCCATATCCTATTATATTATTCACCCGAATCTGCCATCCGAGGACATGCCAAACCTCAACAGATGATCCCTGCAATAGACATAATAGTACTCTGATAACCTACCTAACCACGAGTACCATGTTGACTAAATCATTAAATAATAATATAATAATATTTAAATTCGGGCTTCGTAACACTGGTTCTATTCTCAAAAAACTAGATCCACTTCAGCCAGTAAATAGATCGGCGAACCCTTGTCAACTTACCTTCGCGAGTTTATCAAAGTTTGCGAAGAGTTCGTTAAGAATTTGCACAAGTTGCGCCGCAGTGCACGTTGATGATATAGCTGTAAATCCCACCATGTCAGCGAACAATATACTGAAATAAAGAAACACGTGCAAGGTCATCATTTACCAATAAGTAGTATTATGACAGACACCGTTCTGACTCCAGATTATGGTCATTTTTTCAGGTTGAACAGACAGTCTTGATACAAAGTGGATAGAACCAGATTCAAGTAGGCATAGCAGGTGGTTTTTAAATGAAATGTTTACATGTAAACAAATTAAAGCACAACTGAGTTCTCCACAAATCAAGTACGATATGATATAAAACAGTATATAGCTTGTCATCATAGAATTTACGGGAGAGTTACAGGTGTCTGGAATTGTGACCAGATTCTGTCAGGCGGCGGCCATTTTTGAAAGTGAAATGGTGTAATATTTTCGCTGTTTTCCCAAATTTCGGCTATGAGTTGAATACTTCTGATATTGCATTTTTGAAGCAGAATGTGAAACAAAATCTAAAAATATATTTCATCTCTATAGACAAAACTTCGTATGTGATTATTACTAAGAGTACTAAAAGTTGCCATTGTTATGATGGATGAATGGATTCTTAGCTAAAATTATGAATATTATCTCCCCAGTTCTTCAAACAGTCCAAAGAATTCTTCCAGTCAATTCCGGCACTCTGTCTCTATCTTCAATTATGAAAACATTAATGAAATATGAATGAACTCAATGAAGAAATGCACATCATCTTTTGGCCTTGGGCACCATGACCAAGGCAGCATCCATTCTATACATACAGTATGGTCACAAAGTCAACTGATACTTCTGATGACGTCATTTCAATGCCTAATTCAAGAGGGATTGGATTGAAGCAGACGCTTGCATATATAGTTAGTCGTTATATGTGAAAACAGCCAAACAATAGATAAATGGTCATGTGACGAGGATAGACCAAGGACTGGTTGGCTCGGTGTCGGGATAACGTGACTGGGCCGTCGTGATATGACTGAAAATCGTTGAAAGCGACGTTCTACCCACCCACTCACTCACTCGGTCACCCTGGTCATGAAACCCGGAAGGAACAGCCCACTGGCAGTCGCGAATGGCATACTGGTGACTGGGAAACAGACTAATTTCCAAGGAAATCACACCAATACTTCAGGGAATCACACGAATACTTCAGGGAATCAAACCAATACTTCAGGGAATCACACCAATACTTCAGTGAATCACACCAATACTTCAGGGAATCACACCAATACTTCAGGGAATCACACGAATACTTCAGGGAATCACACGAATACTTCAGGGAATCACACGAATACTTCAGGGAATCACACGAATACTTCAGGGTATCACACGAATACTTCAGGGAATCACACGAATACTTCAGGGAATCACACCAATACTTCAGGGTATCACACGAATACTTCAGGGAATCACACCAATACTTCAGGGAATCACACCAATACTTCAGGGAATCACACCAAGACGATTATTCCGAATATCGTGTATTGGGCAGAACCCCACAACAAATTTCGTCTTATTCAAGAAGCGAACACATCTCATAAACCTCAATCAGCAATCACAGCATCATTGTGGCGTTCATGTATGGGTCCTTCTATAGGGAGTTAATTTACATGTCGTGATAATCGATCGGGAGATGCACCACTGAGCATCTCCTGGATTCCCTGTCAGTGAACAGTTTACGACTGGGAGCAGATTCCCTGACAGTCATCACTCTACGTTTGGGGGTCGATTTCTTGTCAGTGATCAATGTACGGTTTGGGGCAGATTCCCTGTCACTGTTCAATGTCCGGTTGTGGGTGATTCCCTGTTGATCAGTGTACGGTTGGGGTGGATACACTGTCAGTGATCAGTGTACGGTTGGAGGCCGATTCCCTGTCATGGATCAGTGTGCGGTTTGGGGCCGATTCCCTGTAAATGATCAGTGTACGGTTGGGGGCCGATTCCCTGTCACTGATCATTGTACGGTTGGGGCAGATTACCTGTCAATGATCAGTGTACGGTTGGGGGACGATTTCCTGTCAGTGATCAGTAAACGGTTGGGGGAAGATTCCCTGTCAGTGATCAGTGTACGGTTGGGGCAGATTCCCTGTCAGTGATCAGTGTACGGTTGGGACAGATTCCTTGTCAGTGATCGGTGAACGTTTGGAGGCGGATTCCCTGTTAATGATCAGTGTAAGTTTGGGGGCCGATTTCCAGTGAGCGATCAGTATGCCGTTGGAGGCAGATTCCCTGTCGGTGATCAGTGTACGGTCGAGGCAGATTCCCTGGCAGTGATCAGTGTCCGATTGGGGTGGATTCCCTGTCAGTGATCAGTGTACGTTTGGGTCAGTTTCCCTGTCAGTGATCAGTTTACGATTGGGGCAGTTTCCCTGTCAGTGATCAGTTTACGGTTGGAGGCAGATTCCCAGTCAGTGATCACTGTACGGTTGGGGGCAGATTTCCTGTCATTAATCAGTGTACGGTTGGGGCAGATTCCCTGCCAGTGATCAGTGTACGATTGGGGTGGATTCCCTGTCAGAGATCAGCGTACGGTTGGAGCAGATTCCCTGCCAGAACTTTATCAGTGTACAGTTGAAGGCAGATTCCCTGTCAGAACTTTATCAGTGTACGGTTGGAGCAAATTCCCCGTCAGATCGTTATCAGTGTACCTTTGGAGGCAGATTCCCCGTCAGTGATCAGTGTACGGTTGGGGACAGATCGGATATAGCAACTCAGAGTGAGGCATGCTGCATAAACGAGGGAGAGCACAAAGAATTTTACCTAACATTCTCGTGTCGGCTCATGTAGATCTTCCGGAATTGTCCAGAAATAACTGCTCCCATGTCTTTCACCATCTCGTTGGCCACGTGTTTTGGCAATACAGATAAAAGCAATGTTTCCTGATATGAGATATAACAGGATCGAAGTAAGAAAACGTGAGGATAATACAATCAATAAAATAAAATAATAATAAAATCGTTTTACCCGCATCACCAAATTCTCAATATATTGCTAGAATAATAATAGAGTAACTTTTCGATTAACACATGACTTGTTTTTCGTGAAATTTTTATGTCTAAACATCCAATTGTATGGTACATCAATATGATAAAAAATGAAAAAAAAATAAAAATACGAAGCTAAAATTCGTGTTGCCAGATTACTTCACACGAACAAAAAAAACGTGAACAGTTACAAAAAAGACAGTGTGAAGTCCAGTGTCTGGAGCACAGGCCCGCAAAACAAGAGTTTTTTTTTGGGGGGGGGGCGGTGGTATTAGAGTGAAGTGTCGAAATATGGGGTCTCTATATATAACCCCATGCTTTATGATGTGGATTTATATAAAGCATGGGGTTATATATAGAGACCCCATATTTCGACACTTCACCCTAATACCATCGCCCACACCCCCCAAAACTCTTGTTTTGCATGCCTGTGGTCTGGAGACTGCGGAAGATCGCACGTGATGGTCCGTTTGCATTAAGTAGTATAACCAATCGAATTTGACCAATATTAGACATCGTGGTGATAATTTCTGGATGTAGAGTTAGTGGATACGCATGCATGACACGCCTTTTCTGGCGTATCACATCTAGCAATTTATAGGACATTCATGCTCGGACTATCTGGGAATAAATCGGCTTCTTTGATAAATTTCCACTCATTATGGGCATTATACCTGTTGTTTATATTCTTGCTCTATGATGACTTTTGTGGACAAGCAAGTCTTGGTCTCGAGGAAGGCTCGTCTCTGTTTCCGGTCAGTGAAGAAATAAGCAATTGTCCCCAAAATATTCACGCAGAGGAATAAGAAGAAATTTGCAGCTATCTGGAACGAAAAAAATATCTGATTGTTTAGTCTTGTCAGTGATGTGAATTTTGGTTGCACCCAGTAGTTACCCACATGCGGCTGAAAATGGGGTTCATACTCTATGTAAGAATCACAAGACAATGCATACAACAGCCAAGTGTGGGAACAACAATATGTCCAGACTTGGGCCTTTTCAGCCACGAAAAGTCTCAGACAATAGCTTCCTACATAAAGTATCTTCCGAAAATGGCGATGGAGTTCGTTCTCCAGTCGCCAATAGCGGTCATATCTCAATTACAAACGGTTTATAATTATACATATCTTCATAAGGGGCATGATCACACCATTTTTTCAGGACTCAAGCCAACTGTCTTATTCCAAAGGAAACTCTCAATCAAGCCCTTTGAGCTTTGAGCTCTAATTTGTCAGTGAAACCCTGATTATTATAAAAAATAGGTCTAATTTGAAAACAAAAATCGCACAGAAAAATCTGCTAATTTCATTTTCATTAAATACACTGTCTGCCCCACGTGCTCTGTCCAGCTATCAGAACTTTCCCCGCAGCAAAGGAACCTATTTTCACACTGAAGAATGTGAAAGTGAGGTTGCTACAATTTTGATTTTTTAGCCTATGTGGCGTTACAGCCAGCGAACGAAAATAAACGTACGTATTCAAAGGAAAAGAAATGCGGAACAGATTCGTACTTCCTTTTGAGGGAAGAATTATTCCCATAGATTGAAACAGCGGCGGTAACATTTAGTTTCAATTTAAGGGGACCATTATATGCAATTATGAAGACCGAGCTAGACAGGAAAATAATGTTGTCAATATAAACTGCTGACCACTTCAATTTTTTTTAAGACAATGGCTTGAGATTCCTAGTGCAACATTGCAAAAATATCCCCTTTCTCCAAGCTATATCGGCATGACTATTTTGCTGGTTGATGCTCTCTGCGACACACGCATCTTATCAGCCAATACTGGACATCATTATAGCACTGGGGTTTATCCTCAGCGTATTTAGTAATTCAAGAGTGTTTCCTTTTTCTAGCAAAGATCAAAGTGTTGCTTTCGTTAACATCTTGGAATTTGCCTTTGACCCACAGAACTCAATAGCAATAATTCTGTGATCACCTACATAGATTAAAAGGTCTCTGAATGGGTCTAATCTGCTTGACCTGGTGAGCTTTCTGCCCACAATTACCTGATCAATACACTGGATAAAACACGAGAGGGGAAGATGAATACAAGCATCAGATTCCACATTCATTGGTCATACAGCCGTCCTCCATGCAAAATGTCCACGTGCAGGATTAAGGTTAGTGTATCGGGTCCCAGTTGCGTAAGTTTACGTATCACAATTTTGCTTAACTACGGGGCAGTGCTTTCTTATATCCATACAAACTATACATTTTCTGAAAGTCTTTGATTCAAGGAATTTAGATAAATATATAATTTTCTCGGATTGATTACGAGAATCGATTTATTTAAAGATAATGATGTCATTTAGGAAAGTATAGCCCTAACCCTAACCCTAACCCTGACCTTGACCGTTGACAAATTGATCTAAAAATGTATGGCTCCTCTTTACCATGCGAGTAAGATATACTCAAAGTTTGGTACCAATCATACCTTGAAACTAGAGATATCACATGGACACTAAGTGTTGATGGATGAATAGACAGAACACAATATCGCATTACACGACCTCGTCTTCGACAGGCATATGAAAATGTGACTTAATGACTTCTTGATTTTGGGGTCACAGTGACCTTGACCTTTGATCCACATTTTGGTATGTAACACATCATGTCCCTCTAATGCATCTACTGGCAGAAAAAAGTTATTCTTGATGAATTCCTGATTTTGGGGTCACAGTGACCTTGACCTTTGACCTGACCTAAATTTTGGTACACGACACATCGTCTTCCCTCATTGTATCAATGGACTAAAAAAATCAGATTTTTTTGAATTTCATGATTTTTGGGGTCACAGTGACATTGACGTTCGGCCTTGACCTACATTTTGGTACGTAACACATCATGTCCCCCTAATGTATCTACTGACACAAAACAATTTTTTTAAAGATTTCTTGATTCTGGGGTCATAGTGACCTTGACTATTGATCTTGACCTAAATTTTGGTACATGACAAACCGTCTTTCCGTAATTTCTCAATGGACACAAAAAATCATGATTTTTAACAATTTCACAATTTTGGGGTCACAGTGACCTTGACCGTTGCCCTTGATCTACATTTTGGTATGTGACACACTGTGTCCCCCTAATCAAAACGGGAACACCGCGTGCAATACAGCTTGTCAGGTAGCTTTTCCAGGTTTAACATGGTTCCCTACATGTAGTCACCTATTGTGTTTTCCTTACATGACGAATAGGCCCCCTAATGTATCTACTGACACAAAAAAATGTTATTTTTAATAATTTCCTGATGTTGGGGTCACAGTGACCTTTGACCTCGGCCTGAGTTTTGCTATGCGACACTTCATTCCCCCCTATTTGAATCCACTCACAAAAAATTAGTATTTTTTAATGATTTTCTGATTTTTAGGTCACACTGACCTTTGACCTTGATTCTGGGGTCACAGTGACCTTGACTATTGACCTGGATCTAAATTTTGGTACTTGACAAAACGGCTCCCCGTAATTTCTCAATGGACTAAAAAAAATCATGATTTTGAACAATTTCACGATTTTGGGGTCACAGTGACCTTGACCTTTGACCTTGACCTACATTTTGGTAGGTGACACATCGTGTCCCCCGAATGTATCTACTGACACACTAAAAATGTTATTTTTAATAATTTCCTGGTTTTGGGGTCACAGTGACCTTTGACCTTGACTTTTGGTATGCGACATCTCATTTCCCCTATTTAATCCACTCACAAACAAATAGAAATTATTAAAGATTTCCTGATTTTTCAGTCACACTGACCTTTGATCTCGACCTACATTTGGTATGCAACACATCATTTCCCCCCAGCGCATCCACTCACCAAAAATTAGAACTGAAGATAGAAAACTGTCAATGATCAATGATTTCCTGATTTTAGGCAACAATGACCTTTGACCTCTGACCTCGACCTCAACTTTTGGTACGCGACACATCGTCTCCACCTGGCGTATTCACCCACAAAAAATTGCAACTGTGGATAGAAAACGTTCACAGATATAGACCGGACACGAACACTTCAGTGATTTCCTGTTTCTTAGACCAGTGACCTTTGACCTCGACCTTCATTTTGGTACGCGACACATCGTTTCCCTGTAGGGTATCCACTCACCAAAAATTGGAACTGTAGATAGGAAACTGTCCCAGATATAGACCGGACACGAGAACCGGATAGACGGACAGACGGACGGAAACCGCTATCACATAATACGTCCGCCTTTTGGAATACGGGAGCGGTGTCGAGCTTTCTCGCTTTCTACTTTCACTTTCGCGAGATATAAAGCTGGAATACGGGAGCGATGTAGACCTTTCCATCTTTCTACTTTCAATTTTGCTGAATGGAAAGCTGACAGACGGGGGAAATGTCGAGCTTACCATCTTCCTGCTTTCAATTTTGCGAGATGGAAAGCTGAAAGTGTTACAAGGATCGTTCTTAGAGCAAAAACATATCTCAGCCACACTTGACATATTATCGTTTGTCGTGGAATTAGTCAAAATACTGATCAGTCAGTCAGTCAGTGTCTAGGCGACATTCGCAGTACTACGGGTCAGCTTGTTTTTTTTTCGAGGTTTTCGAGCTTTTCAAAGAATGATACTATTCTGAATTGAAACTCTGAGAGAGAAATCTGTTACTCAGAAAGCAGCTATGGCGTGTTTTTCGTGTCCGAAATCTGATTTAGGTCGCGCCAGTGTCCCAGATGAAAAATCCGCTCAAGAGTGAGTAATATTCTTATTGCGAAATAGAACAATTTTGCTGGAAAACTGTGGAAATCCTTCATATGAATTGATATTGTGTATATTATTAAGACATTACCGTACTAAGTCCACTGACCATATTTTTGAGTTTTGAGAATTTTTTGTGTGAGAAAACGTGGTCTGCTTACGAAAGCCGAGAGGGGACTTCTGACTTCCGACTTCCGACTTCTGACTTCTGACTTCCGACTTCCGACTTCTGACTTCCGACTTCTGACTTCCGACTTCAGACTTAGGATTTTTTTCCTTTTATAGTGCATTACATCTTAAATTATGAAGCATGGAATAACACAGTATCATTATTATGGCATTTTCTACTTAAAAACCTGCTTGCATGTACTTATAATAATCAGATAATCATTGAAGTTTATCTTGAGCTGTGTTCTGATTATTAAAATGCGATTCCTAATGTAAATAGAAATGCCCTATGTCAAAAGTTAAAGGCGCCTCAATTACATAATATAATTGCACAATTTGATACCTTACGAATAATCACATTTAATGCGCCCTTTCCACATTAATCGTCGGACAATGCTGTCTTGTCCCAGTGGCGGCGACAGGTGCACAGCACGTGGACCACCGCGTGATCTCCGGTTCGTTCTCATGATCCCTCTCTTTTGTTTATAAAACGGAGCGGGTTTTTCATGTATTGATAACTGATGTAAATATGATAATATGCATGGATCAAATATCCCAATAGAAGGACTAATAAGCTTACATTGATTATAATTTTGACAAATTCAGGTCGAAAATATACTTAAAATCTGGGCTAACTCTATCTGGTCTGGGCTTTTGGGGATCTGTCCAAGGGGGCATTTCGCCCCCCCCCCCCCGTAAATATTTTAAATTCTATTCAACTGATCACAATTACTTCCAAAGCATGGTCGAATAATATAGTATGATAATTTACGCATCAATGCGACAAGGCGATGCCATTATATTTATCGATTATTCAAATATTATTTACGATTTTCTGACACAAAAAAACTAAACTTAATTGTGTCAAGCCCAAGCCAAATCATATCATAATATCGTACCATTACTCCCAAATATAATTAACAAATAAGATAAATATTGTTTGTATCAAGGCATTTTAGTTCTCTCTCCTCCCTTCTCCAAGACTTGATTATTTTGATTTTGACTTCCGACTTCCGACTTCTGACTTCCAACTTCCGCCTTCTGACTTCTGACTTCTGACTTCCGACTTCCGACTTCTGACTTCCGACTTCCGACTTCCGACTTCTGACTTCCGACTTCAGAATTTTGCACATCCATTCACCCCTTGCAACTTTACCTTTACATACATGATAATAATACCTATATTTCCGTCTGTGACTTTGTGCTTTGATCTTTCTGATTACTAGTATCGGCAATTTAAAAGGGAATCCCAATGTTCTAGGTCCAGTTTTAGGCCACGGTTACAGAGACATTGCGTTTGAAGTTTAAATCTGCTATTGATGGGATTTATTGCGAATGATATTTGGTGATGTCACGAAATACTCAAGATAATGAGCTAGATTATACTGGAATTGTCACAAATCTATTATAAGTCTAATCTCTTATTTGTAATATTGCTTATTTATAGCATCATGAAAACTAGTTCTAAAAAGTTCTAAGCATTTATAGAAATACGGTTCTCATATCAACAGGTTACAAAGGGTTTTATTTTGGAAATTGCACGGGTTATGATATCTTATTAAAGAATATGGAGTAACAAGGTCTATGCGTTTCATATTTATTAAAAATTCATTTCAACTAACACACCTCCTTACACAAGTTCATGGACTGCAAAGATATCAGAATCCTAAATATCCTTATTTGTCTATCTAATTAACTCACCAATACCTCATTTGCATATCAAATTTTTACCAGTTCCAGAAAGTTTCACATCAACCAGGGGAAATATTTACAAGCAAAAAACTGAAAAAAATAAAATAAAAATTGAGAACAATGGGG
>JAVTVY010008217.1:0-47601 GCA_036873755.1 Hanleya hanleyi | reverse complement strand
AACTGTATTGCAGATGGTGATGATAGCAGCTAGTGATATGGTAAGTAACTTATAAATATAACTAAAAATTTTCTGTTTTTCATAACTTAATAAGCAAAGAACTGGGCTGAACAGTGATGTAGACCTGAGAGTCTCAGCTATTTATGTTATCAACAAGTTTCCCTTGACATATTAAAAAATTGATATTGGCTTCAATAAATATTTTGCTATATGGACTGCAGGTTAATGTACTCCACCTTATAATTGCAGTCAAATTTAATGGGTCATGTAACATGGCGAAATATCCATATCTCTGTCCCAATATCACTTTCAGATCTATCCAGGTTGATCAAGGCAGTGTGGATTAAATGCCATTGTTATGATTGTGTGAATTGTCAGCTTGGAAACACCAGGCTTGGGGACCTCATATGAAGATTGGCATGCACCCCTGGAGCAAATCCCCTGAGGGTGAGATATTTTTATCACAAAACTGTTCAGTTCATGTCAAAACAGGTGGATTTAACTGGTTGGGGGGATGGTAGCTCTAAATAAATTATCTTGTTGTTTTGATTTTTTATTGATTCATAAATTGTATTGATTTTTCCCCTTGCAGAATGTAGAATATTCCCATACCAGATTTTTGACAAAATGGTAAAGAAATAAGTTTTAGAATATATTGATAATAAAATGTTAGCATTATCTGTTTTAGCTGCAATCAGAAAAAGTATAATCAATTATGATTAGACTTAATTTTTATCATTATAACAGGCTATATTTTCCTTGTCTATTGATTGCACTGCTCATATACCAAAGCTAAGGATCTTCACACTTCAATTGTACAGTTTTACCCACATCTTGAGAAATGAGAATATTTCATTTCATACATTTATTTCATTTAAAAAATTTAAGAATACAATTTGAAGTTAATAAGCATTTATTTGTTATTTGAAGTCTTGCATGAAGATTTAGTTGAACCAGGAATTAAAAAAATACAAATTATCAAAATCCACATGATTGTTTCTAATGGCTTCTTTGTCAATACTTTCATAATTCCAGAATACAGCTGCAACAAGGAACTCGGCTCACTTCAAGCAGCCACTCGACTGATGGGAAATTTAATGAGCACACCTACATGCAGGTATGGTTGATTTCTTCATAGTGTATATTGGTTAGAACATCACAAAACTGTTTATCTCCATTGTTGTATATCATGGAGTACTAAAGAAAGGATAATAGACATCTTCATCAATCTTTTGTAAATCGTAGGGATGTGTTCCATTCTTTATCCTTTATGGTAGTCAACCTATTCAATCATCCTGAGTGTATTAAAAAAAACAAACAAAAAAACTGGATTGCATGTCATATGGAACCATATATACAACTGATCAGGTTTTAATTATATGCATGTATTTATCGCCACAGGCCAAGAAGTTCACAATTCAGACTGGTGGGTTTCAGCGTTGGGTTACGTCCGAGTGGACCTCAGGGCAACTGAAGTAAACTATCCTTCGAAAGATCTGCTGCTTCAAGTTCAAGTTGGAAAAGAACACGGTCACCCTTGAATAATAATACTGCAATAAATTCTCATACCAAAGACTGCATGTAAATGCATACAAAAAAAAAAGAACTGTGCTGTATTTTGTCTCAAGGATTTGTGCTAGCGGTTTATTGTAAATATTTTATGATGTACTGTTCTGTCTCACTCTGTATTTTCTCTGAATAAAACTTTCTGTGCTCAAATATATATTTGTGTATTCTTTTCTGGGAAAGTAAATATCTCGTGGCTTTACATACCTTTTCATCACACGGATTTGCTATGATACTAATACATGTAATAAGGTACTTCAAGAGCACTTCAGAAGTGCATATGAAAGGTATCCTTCTGTAGAAGGGTGGATGAAGTGACTTGCCATATAAGGACATTGAAGTGCCTCAAATATTCTAATTAGGTACTTCAAGAGCACTTCAGAAGTGCCTATGAAGGTTACCCTTCTGTGGAAGTGTCTATGAAGTGCCTTTGCAGTACCTAATTAAAATATTTGAGGCACACTTCTAAGTGACTTCATTGTGACTTCATTGTGACTTCAATGCCCTTATATGGCATTGCTACAAAACAATACCCACACTGCAAGCACACTTCTGACTCTGAGCCTTGCACTTCAAGGTTGAAATATGGCCACACTTCAAAGTTACTTCAAAGTTACTTCAAAGACACTTCTGGACAGTAAGGGTACCCTTGATATATATTTCCAAGATCAAATTACTGGAGTTGATTTTGACCTATATAGAAGAGTATATCTAGACGTAAGAATATGGTCATGCACTACCAGAATGTCAGCGCAAAATTTTTCCCATTAACTCTTTACCCCATACGGCCGCCTTTGAGCGCCTTGCACGCTCCCCCATAGAACCGTCTTTGAGCGCCTCGCACGCTGCCCCATAGAACCGCCTTTCAGCGTGTCAGCGCTGTTCCCATGTGATGGATTACTTTTGCAATTTTTGCGTTTATTTTGAGTAAAACCTAATTAAAACTATACATTTTCAGAAAGCCAAAATTTAAATAAATCTGACTATATAGACTGTTGGTATGTTTTGTAGTAAGGGTAAAATGAAATCGGGAGAGGAACAGAAATAATCGATGGAAAATGCGCGATTAGACACCAAATGTGTTTCGTGTGCTTCAAGGGAAACATTCGAAAAATTGTAAAACCTGCTTCCAAATTCCTGAATATTTCACGTAACGCGAGTATAAACTACCAAAGTATCTAACCTTGATGACTAACTCGTCAAATCTGCCCATCTGAGTTTATTATAAACATTTCCCGGGACCTGTTGATCTCCCGTTTTAAAATTTATCCGCCATTCTTTCACCACGCTGTGTTTCGTGGACCCATGGCCATGGCGACCACGCGCAGATAAACCGACTGCTCCAATCACGCCGGGCCTCTGAAAAGGTCGCTCAAGGTCGCTCAACCTTGGGCCAATCAGTGATGCTGTTTTACTTCACCTCGTTACCAGCCTTCGTTCTCCTTTAGGGAAGTATATGGGACTTTTTCAGTTATAGCTCGTTCTATACCTGCCATCTCATGATGTAACTGCGAAATCCCGAATGTACGGAAAATAAGCTTTACAATGGTATACAATAACACAGGAATTGCAGCGGAACAACAACAACAGAACGCTGCAAAACGTAGCTAAAATGCGACAATTTCTTCGCTTTTTTCGTGATTTCCAACAGACGGAAAGCAGGCACAACACATTTTCTCGCAAGATTACTTATTTTTAGATTAAACGTTGCTGATATTGATATAAAACGTGAACAAATTACGTAGAATGGGCCTGTGGGAGACCATTGGTAAATATTTTTCCACATGACATAGGACATAAAACGGGATATTTTACATCGCTGGAAACGTATGAAAATTGAAATCAGTCCATGGGATAAAGACCTACGCCATTACAAATCTGTTATGGGTCAGAGAGAGAAAATTCTCCACAAATCTATGGGGTAAAGAGTTAATTTAAGGCCTTGGCAAAAGCTGACCTATGTATTTCTGAAATGATAGAACTGCAGTCAATCCTACTAGATCACATTTCTGTTAACCTAACATTTCTGTTTGACGAAGATGTCAAAGTTCTAAAAATACATCTTATGCAATGCATGATTCATTGCTGAATGTAAACAATAAGTGATATCCGAGGGGTATTGGAGCCCATTGGGCTATTTTATCATAATCTATTTATCACAGATTTATAGATGAAGAATGATATCATTTTGATTGACAAAACAAGCAGACCCAGCAAATATTTTTACATGTAACTGTTTCATGGAAAATTAGACCGTCGCTAAAACGCAGTCTATGTTGCGAAACTTTCTTCGTGTCATTTTGATGTGATGAACATGGTACACAACAAGTTACATGTAGATCGAGCATGATATATATTGTCATGAAAAGTTTAAAATACAATATTGATTATCGGATGATTATGCATACCTTGTAAAATTTTAATACATATCAAGATCCAGGTGAAAAGCACAGAAGTGCACTCAGTCAGACTGCAGAGAGGATATGATGAGGGGAAACCACTCTAGTGTGCGATATCAGCCCAAGGGCAGATAACCGATCAGGCTCGAGCATGAGGGCAGAAATCCATATCTTGAAATGGAATGATGCCATTCCATATTATCAACGGGAATAAAAAATCCAATATCATATTAAGCAAATACATGTTTGTGATAAAAACCCCATATTGAATGAAACAGAAGTGACTGAGATAACCCTTCTTGGACAGATGATGCTTTGAAATTATGTAGGAGACAAGCTTACAAGCCTTGCTGTGAGAGGCGAGCAGTTAGTTGTTCATGCTCTCCTGTTTCTCCAATTTGATTTGCTCGCCTAAATCCTCCAAATAATAACAGATTCAAAAATGGCTTGATTGGCCTGAACAATCAGTCCCTATAAGTAACATATGCTGCATGTTCTGCCAGTTAAACCAATCAAAACATTCTGCTCATGTATTCAATCACTTGGGCATGAAATAAAGGTTAGGCTGAGGATATCAGGTACTCTCGGACTCCATTGTGCTAAAGAAAGAAAATTATTTTTTGCACCGAGCAATAATGATGTTAGATATAATATCGTTGTGAAGTTTCTTCCTTAGCTCGATACTCCAAATTTTTTTCAGGTAGACACGGATGTACATGTTGATGAACACAATAATCCTCATGTGAAAGTTGCTGTCGTTGCCAAATTCTTAACTTCTTCAATCATGTTATGTGGTTAAATCTAAAGAACTATCAATGCAAATTTACCCAACTGATGCAGCATATTGTTTTCTTTCTATTTATTATAGGCTGTCCTGCACCGAAAAACTTCAAAATGGGATGTGCCTACTCGAGAAAAGATATCAACGACATCAACCCTCGATTGTTCCGTGTCTACAACGTGGATGATCAGGGTTATGAGCTCAGCCCAGGCAAAATAGAGGTCACAGACACCGACTTGATTCTATATCCCAAGGGCAAAGAGCCGATCCGCTGGCCCTTGCGATGTTTACGACGCTACGGGTTTGATGCCGAATTGTTTTCATTTGAAAGCGGACGGAGGTGCCCCATGGGTCCAGGGATCTATGCCTTTCGCTGTAAGAGAGCGGAGGGTCTGTTTAATCTTGTGCAGGAGTGTATTCAGAGAGCCGGCCAGGAGGAGCACACACACATGAGTCAGAGCATGACCTCACGCACCAACAGTCGACCACCGTCCGTGGCCGAGAGTCACGATGTCAATGGATTTGTCTACCCGACAAGTAACCGGGGAAATCTGTTTGGTAACGGTAACCTACACCTGTATGTGAATGGTCCTGCAGCCAATGATTACATGAACACGGCCCATACTAATGGCACAGTCAGCCACGGAAACGGTGAAGTCGAGACTTCTCTGATTGATTTTGACCCGCCTACTGTTACGGCTGCCGCTGCGGAAAGAACGGAGAAAATAAATTACGCTGTTTTGGATCTTCCGAAAAGCACAGAAAATCTGTGTGAAGAGGAAGATACCCAAGTCACTGAGCTACCAACTTCTCCTCTGAAATATGCAGATCTTGATGTGGACACGCTCAATGGTGTAGGCAAGAGTTCTCTGGAGGGTTTGCCTCTCACGACAGCTGATTTGGAGGTGTTTGTAGACGATGTTGGCAGTGCCCAAGCCAATTATATCAATGTTGGACCAGAAGCTGATGCCAGTAGAGTAGTAGTAACAGAAAGTGTGTCCGTTGTTGATTTGCCGCCTGCCGACGAAGTACTGTTGGCTGGAGACAGGACTAATGGTGGTGAACAACATAACTATGCCAACCTTCAGCTCAACCCCCAACCTAGTCCAACTCTGCAGCGACCGCAAAGCCGGGAGAATGGCAAAATTAATTACATTCAGTTGGATTTGAACCGCAGTACAGAAAACGTGGCTGCAGCATGTCCGAGTCTGTCGCCAACATCTCCAACAAGCTTGGCCTCCCTTCCCCCAGAATCGCCAACTAAGCGAACGATGGAGAGGGAGAGTTACGCGCTGATAGACTTCCATAAAACAACAGCGCTTCACATGTCCAACTGTGGCAAAGGCGCAGTCGAAGAAGAGGAAGGCTCAAGGAAAACTCGTCACAGTAGCACGATCAGCGAACTGACCTGATTTAATACGAGTCACAGAAACATGATGAGTGAACTGACCTGATTTGTGCATAGCACATACCATATTTAGCTTTGTTTAAACTCAACATGCTAAACATGAATGGACTACATTTGAACGTTGACCATACTTGAGGTGTTTGTCACATTCAGTGTATTATTGGTAGGTCATATAATTGTTCTGTATTATTATGGGAGTTTGCAATCCGTCTCTTGTCCCGACGACTGTGTTCATTTGTTCCTCACTGTTTTATTAATATGGTGAGAAGGTGAGTCATTGGCAATACTCAAGGTGCTGGTCAGCTGAGTCCGACTGAATTTACCCATGGATTTCTGGTTTTATAAAGCTCGAGTGACTTTTGTTGGAGATCAAGAGCAATTTTAGCTGCATTATTTAGGGCTGTTCCAGGGGAGGGGGTCCCGGGAGGGAGTTACCTTCAAGTTACCTGTGTATTTTTTCTGCAACAGCCCTCAGTGAATTGGAGGAAATAGATAAACAAAGGTGAAATGCTGAGGTTTCAGAGCTTTTGATACTGCTGTGTATTAGATAACAGGAGACATGTACTTATCAACCACAAGAAGGCTCAGAGGGGAGTTGCAAAAGTTTTACTTTTTTCTTTGGGTTCAATTTTGTGCCAGCACGGGGGGAGGGGGTGTGATTACTATATACAGCTCCCACAATTAGGATTCCTGATGCATTAAAGATTATTGTGGCATTGTAATATAACAAAATTTAAATTTGCTCACGTTAATAACAAAATGTTAAAAACTGCTGAGGCAAAGTTTAGCTGTTACATTGACCTCAACATTGCTGATTGCTGTGGGTGATTAAGGGGACTATATATACATGTACTGTACTTCAGCATGAAGAATTGTGCAGTAAATAGTGCACCAAATTTAATTGAAGTGGGGAGAATTTCTGATACTTTTCTGCAATACCCACTACACGTCACTGTCAGTGAGCATGCATTACTTTGAGCGACAGTATACATGTAGCTGCATGTTTGTCAGCGCATTCCGCTTGCTTCAAATACAGTGTTACTCGCATTGAGAACTCTAATCAAAGTATCAAGGGACAGTTACATCAGGGGTCAAAATAATAATTATTGTTAGTTTATCCTTCGAGTAAATGATTTGTCAAACCTGCTCATATCAGTCTTAACTGATCCCTTCTAATATGACCAGCATGTGTTGGGTGACGAAAAGCTGGATTGACGACGGACAGGTGAGGGTTAAGAAAGACATGCCCATGCTGATTTTAAGTAGTCTCAAGCAGGTGGGTATTATTTTGACCTCTGACTGTACATATTACTGTATTCATTCAAGATTTCAGTACAATTTGAACATGTTGAAGAATATCTAAAATGAAACCTTGCATTTCACCTTGAATTTCATATTTAATATTTTGTCCATAAATAAAATTTGTATTATTAATTTATTCCGTCGTACCAGCCATTTTGAACTGTCTCAGTCTATCATGTATGTATGTTTATGTAATATATATATATATATATTTAGCAGCTAATCTTCGCATATGTACATGTATACATATATAGAAGTAGATTTTATGTAGATGTTTGTTATCAACATATCTACGTATATATTTAATGTTGAAGTTCAGTTCCGAAGGGTTTGATTTCATGAGGTGTACACCGGTATATATGAAGCGATGTACATGAAAGCTGACGTCCATTTTGTGTTCTGTTTATCCTTACATTTTTATGGAGTAATTCAGTATGAGGGATCTCTTATCCAACATGTCCAATGCATTTAAATCTTTATTCTCCAAGAGGTTATTTTATGTTTAAGCTGAACACCTTGTTAAAAACAGCTGAGGTGAACTTATTTTGCTTCAACATTCACCTCATCATTTCGATGGATGGACTAAGCTATTCTCCTATCAATTCATTTTCATGAGCAGGACGAGCAGAAATTGTTTTGAAGCTTTCACCTCAATTTATGTACTGGCGAGATCAAGTTATGTAGACCACAACCTGCACGCCCCAGGCTGGATGTACATATTAGAATAGTGGTCACTTCTGTTCCATTATTCAGACTTCAGACATGTCAGAATATGGTACATGTGAGCTACAATTGGTACCTCAAGCCCAACTCACACTACGAACATTTGTTGTATAAGAACAAAAACACTGTTCAGAAAATGTTTTGTCTGCAGTGTGAGGTGCCCAAAAACACGAAACTTCTGTTCAAGGGACAAGTTTGTGAAATCAAACATGTTTGATTTTCGGAACATGTTTTCAAATCCTTAAAACAGTTTTTGTCTTCAGTGTGTGATGATCGTGAACATGTGTTCAAACATTTACCGACAGTTATCCAATCAACTGGCAGCTGTCGGTCATGTGATGAAGCCGCTCTCACATGACACAACAAAAGACTCCCATCACATGACCGGCAGCCTTGCTGCTTGATCGTGGCGACTGGCAGTCAAGATAAAATGTTCGCAGTGTGAGGTTACCATGAACAAAAACATGAACAAACTGTTCTGTTTTACTACAACAAAATGTTCGTAGTGTGAGTTGGGCTTAACTCTATTCTTACACACTGGAGAACCAAGCAGCTGCCGGTTATTCTCGTATAAATTTAGAATAACAGATCAAGTCATCGATGCATGACTCACTTTGTAACTTTGCCATAGATTTGTTTTTGTGTATGCTTCAACATGGAGAAATATTTTTATACATGGAGTAATATTAACTGGCATATTGTCATCTTAAAAGGTAATTTGATGCATTATTATTCCGATTTTCACTAGCTAGGCCACAATTAAATATGTGTGGTAACAAGACCTCCAACTAAAACTTGTTGGTACTGAGGTAGGGAAGTATTTATTTATTTTTATTTTTTTAATTTAGAGTGGAGTAAATGTATAGGGAAAATTGTTAATTTTGTGTAAACCACCAATAGAAAATCGTTTTTTTCTTGAAATGCGGTAAAAAAAATTGTGTGGGGGCTTAGGGCCCTTTTGATGGGTGGGTAGGTTTACAACAAACAAGCTTTTTATTTTTTTATTTTGGCGTTAAAAATATTCCTCCATGTTGAAACACAGGCAGAAATAGCATTCTAAAACTGAGACATTTATGTGCGAAGCTACATGTACGCAGCACAGTCACACATCAATGTGCAGAGTCAATCTGTTGTGTTGTTCCCAATTTCTGTTGGAAAAACCTCCTATGTTTGCAGAAATATCACACATACATGTAATTTGATAATTTAAGGAGATTTAAATCTGTCAGGTACAGATAGAGATATGTATTAGGGAAGGATTGTCTAAGTATGTTCCCAAAGTTATACTAAACACAGGTTCTTCTTGCCCCTGCTGAGCTGTTGGGTCAAGGTTTTATTTGCTAGATGGTGATCTTGTACTGTGATCAGGGAATGGACATTTGTGCCTATTTCAGTGACTGTCACTTGTTTATTACTGATAAACAATTTTAACTTTATCATTATGGGTTCATATTTAAAGCTAATTTCCATCTTGAACTCTGTTTTATTTCAATGGCATCATTGGCATGTAGAATGAGATGACCAATGGTCAGAGACGCTGCAAGTTCAGTTCACCGAGTCCAAGCAGCATGATCAATGGAGTTACATGGAAGCAACAATGTATCAGAGGATATATTCCAATTTTATACCAACTTGATTGGTCAATTAAAATTTTTAAAAAGATTTCCGGGATTTTCATTGGACTGTGTACTGGGAAATATTGAAAGAAAATCCATTTTTGCATAGATTTTCTGCAAAGGTTGATTCATCAGTCAGTGGCACATCTCACAAGTGGTCTTTTTATTAACCAAAATGACCTGTATGATGTGAAACATGCGTGTTAGACAAACTGTACACTCATGTAAACCAGCTTGTGTCCCTACTTCCCTTTCTTGTTTCCCCTCTGATTCATACTGCCAAATATTTGCCTCTTGCGTTCTAGGGACACTTTGAACATTCAATTACCGAGGACCTATGCTATTGAATTTTATAAACAGCATTTAGAATATTGTTTATCTCAGTGACCAAAATGAAAGAGATATCCCTAGTTGAGATTAAATGTTGTTAATTTCATGTATCAAGAATTTCATAACAAATTTGATTTGTGGTTCAAACTTTGATGTGTCAAATGTCCAAGGAGGCGACCATATTCTTTATCAAATGGGCAGTGAAGTTCAATATCCAGTGGCACCAGGCTGGTGGCCCCGCGCAATACATGAAAATTTTAGCCGATTAAAACTCAGGAGTGCGGATTTATCAGTTAGTACATTTGTCCGTAGTATCGTATGTTCAGCTGTCAACCATGCAGTGCAAATATGAGGAATACAACATGAACCAAGCATTACAGCAACATTATTAGATAGCACAGGTAAAGCGCCTCTAGCAGTCCATAGGTGAAAATCAGGTGGTTGATTCAGCAGGGGAACAAGGAGAATAGGGGACATAGTGACACAAGTTGGTATATGAGAGTAGACAAACTGTTGATGATGTTGAACACTGTTTATGTTGTTCATGATAGTACTAATGAGAAGATAATTAATTATGAGATTAATTCCACTGGTGTTAATCAGCCATTGAAGCACTGACGTGTCACCTGTATTGTGGCTTCTGATGTAATTGCTGGTTCATTCTCTTCATTTATGCCTGTTCTTATATTATAGAGGAATATTTCCAACTAATGATACATTTTACTGTTGTAAATATGGTAAGCATGCATGGAATTACCCTAGTATTTCAAGAAGGGACCTCATGTATTATGCTTACATGAGGGATAATTTTAGTAACTATTAAATGACTGGAAATTATGCTAGCTAGCACTAAGACAATACCTCTAATAATTCAATCACAGGAAGTAAAATTTCCACCAGTAAATCAGAGTGATCAAATTCAGTAGAACAGGAAGTAATCAAAATAGTCCAAAATCATGCAAATAATCCCTTATTTCTTAGTTATTTTTAAAGGGTGATCAAAATTATGAGAACAACTGATTGAATTCCGTCTTCAAAATAGCGGGTGATTGAATTCTAATAGGGTGATTGAATTTTTAGAGAAATTACTGGTTAAAAATAGTCACCATGTTACATGTATATATGCATTTGCCGCAATGGAAAAGTACAAACCAGAAATTTATGCCAGGAGCTACACTGCAGGTCACACGTCACTGCTCATAGAAAATCGTTGTGTGTACACTTCATGTAGAGAAACCTGGTTTGAGCATTTACACAGAGGTATATTTTTGTTCTTTAATTGGAGTATTATGATATTCTCGGCCAGCTTTTGTTACCAGTACTACGAACGTCCGAGCATTATATTCCAGTCCTTCTTTACGTAAGAACTTTTCTGATCTCCTGAGTTGCGGTTGCCACTAGAAGGTCATGACATTTTGAGAACAAAGGGCGACACTGATCAATGCTGATTTCCTTCATAACAGCGTTATTACATGTTATTAATTGTCCACATCCATATTACCTTGATATTGGCCCTAGGGTTGTGCCACAATATGCCTACCCAATACAATAGCCAAAGTGAACGATTTGCAACTTTGTTATTGCATGTACTTGACGCTTTAATATTGAACAAATTCCTTCCATTTTTTTTTTTTTTTGGTATAGTTTACTGTGCCTACGGCATTTGTATTTTCCCCGTCACCATCCTTTTCCCGATGTTCAAAAGTATGATTTTTAGAATATCCTCGCGCAGTATACCTTTTGTTTCCATTCCTGCTTTTTTAAGAAAATGAAGGCATCTGATGAAGTTAACAAGCTTGAAAGTACAAGTTTCCCATTGTAGCTCGATGCTCAGTGATTGAACAAGAGCAACTTAGTTAAGTTTCCCTATTGGTTTATTGCCACATAGAAAAATGTAAGGTATCGGTACTCGTGGAGCCAATATAGCGATATTTTTACTTGCACCTGTATGTTATAAGTTGTCGTTCTAGAAGGATGTTTTAGCAACTTGATCAGAATTATATGTGCCATGTTTGTTGAGATAATTTTACACGTGTTCTGTACCATTTATCTGCCTGCTGGTATCAAATAATAGAAGTCGGTTATACATTTACTTCATTCATCTTTTTATGTTCTTCCAATAAGATAGTTCCAACCAGTCAAAGTCAGAGTATTTGCCCATGCCCACAAGATGTCAGCACTGTCGTTGTCAGGCATTTGTGAGTCTCATAATAAAATTGTTACACTATAACATTGTGACGCCGGAATATTCAATTGCCATTGTGTTGTAGACTCGTATCATCTGAACTTTTTGATGACACAACATTGACCAGCTTCATCTAATCAGCCTCATTTGCCTGACCTTGATGTTGGCGCCATCTAGTAGCCATGGGCAAATAATATTACTTTGACCGGTTGGAAACATTCCTGTTGTATTGGGTCTACCTGCATGATATATCTTTTGGGGGCGCTGGTGGGGTTTTCTTTCGTAGTCACAGGGAACATTCTCTCAGCTAGGAATGTCTTGTCTCTGAGAAGGGCCAGAAGGTGATAAAAGCCAGAATATTCCATTTGGAACTTGTGATATTCAGTACAGTCCTTGCTTTTCGTTGAAATCTACGGGAATCTAAACAGATTTTCTTAATACAACTTGACAGGAATCCACTGGAATTTAAAGTACCGGTAGTCATTTCTATTCAGATTTGCAGAATTTAGCGAATTATTTTGCAGGAGTGCCGATGGGAATCAGATTCCCGGATTCCCATGGAAAAGCAAGCCCTGCAGTAGAATAGTTGTGTACTCCTTCATCGACTGTGCTTGAACTGATGGATGTGCACTCTGAAATAGTTTCTAGTTTTTAATGGAACTTTGAATGTAAGTTCCAGCCACAATTTTTGAAACTTAGCCACTGTCTTTCGTCAATGAAACTAAATGTATGTCTTATCGGATTGTGTGATGAGGAGTAACCATTCTTTCTTGAACTAAGTATATCACCCGGAGTAGATTCATGATATACCATATATCACACTGTATTGAGCAACACCATTATAACAAGCAGCATCACATTCTGCTATGTCAAACTTGGAATGGTTTCATTGGGAGCATTGTGTTGTTGAGAATTCTGACCCAGAATGGCACTATCTTCCATATTTATGTGCATACCAGGAGGACCCATTGCTACTTCATATGACTGTTTAACATCTGAAGGTTGTGGTGACGATGACATTCGCAATATCGATCTTATTGTGTCCATTGTTCAGCTGTGTCATTTTGTTATTCTTAGGTACATTACAACAATTCATACTACAATCCCAAAACAAGTAAATAGTGATTAACATTATATTGCATGTTTAAACATTATTTATATGCCTGCCAAAAGCGGATGTATTAATTCAATTCAATTCAATGTATTATGTGATGGAAATTTCCATATGTCGATCTGTCCAATCTTTTGTGTGCAGTCAGTATTTGTAACAGTTTTCAGTAATTGGACTGAAATAATGGCATTTGCAAAAGTGCAATTTATGGATTTTAGACCGTAACAGGGTATATTACTGCGACATTTAACTTGGGACATGTAGAATGTATTGTGGGTATTATAATGGGGGAGTGTCACAAATGACACTTCTTCATTTTCTCCAGTTAAATCTGACAGAACTAGCACTTCGGTGTATCTTTCGTTCTAATTGTGCAAGCTACCCACTGCCTGAGCTTGGTCAACTGACACTTTGAGCATCTTGTTATCTTTTTGGATCAGGGGAGACAACTGTCAATCCCTTTTCCAAGGGAGACCATGTATGCTGGGTCACATGTGCTACAGACTGTCTCTTGTTTATTTTTCATTACGCACAAGTTTATTTCACAGTTACTTTATTTTTCATTTTGTACTTCAGATCGTATTCTTTTCAAATTATTGTTTCCTCAGATTATAATAGGCAAACTGTGGCATTGCTCATTAAATGGTCATCCAGTCTCGTCAATAACAATAAAACTATGTCCTCAAAGTTTCTGGATATTTTTTGGGTTATTCTATCACTATTTATACTTGTAAATGTCTAAAACTTACTCCGTTGTTCCGAGTTCCATTTCTCTGATTTATTTAACCCTATTGGTTCTGTGGCAGACAGAGTGGATCTATCACTCGTCAGTACCATACTCTTTTAATGCTGAAAATATAATGCTCAATCAACTTTGCTAGCGGGTGGTAGGGTGGGCTCCTCGGGTTCCTGTTGCTTCAATGCATTTTGCTGAGAATCAACAGGAACTTGATAATGTGATGTCTAGCACTGTAATATCACTTGTCTTTATTGCACCATGTAAGCGTCCTGTCTAAAAGGCTCAATTCCTTGATCAAGGAATAAACCCTACCAGTGTGGGTGATGGTGATAAATGAATAATTTCCTTTTTACCCCTGGGCCATTTTGGCCTCGGGGTATTGTCATCGCCATGTACGTCCGTACGTACGTCCATTAACGCATTTTAGGCAAAAACTGCTTGAGACACAACCACCAAATTTTCAACACTTATTTATCTAGTGCTAAGTCAGACGCCTATCGAAAGTGGCTCCCCTCGGCCCATATTTTACAGAGTTATGCCCCTTTACAGATATATAAATTTCTATTCCTGTCCTATATGCCTGAATGTAACCAACTATATCTGCAGAACTGTGTTCTGTATAGCTACTATATTTTGGAAACTTATTATACCCCCTGCAACGAAGTTGGGGGGGGGGGGGGGTATACTGGAATCAGCTTGTCCGTCTGTCTGTAGACACAATTGTGTCCGGACTACTCCTAAGATTTTGCTTCTATTTTAATGAAACTTTACATATGTGTTACCTCTGATTTGAAGATGTGCATGTCCTGTTTACAAGGCGAAATTAAAAATGTTGACATATTTATGATGTTTTGAACTTTATAGGGGGGCGAGGGAGTATACTGGAATCGGATTGTCAGTCTGTCTGTAGACACAATTTTGTCCGGACTACTCCTCCTAAGATTTTGCTTCTATTTTAATGAAACTTTACATATGTGTTACCTATGGTTTGAAGATGTGCATGTCCTATTTACAAGGTGAAATAAAATTTTTGACATATTTATGACATTTTGAACTTTATAGGACATTTTCAGGATCTATTCGCATGTAGAGACAAGTTTCTAGTGTAATCAACTACTCCTACTATTTTTATCAGAAGGTTCTGAAACTTTCTAGACATGTTTGAAGATTTGCATCTCCTATTTGTGATATGAAATATTAATTTTTGTCAAAATTACCCAGACTTGGATTTCATCTTTGAAGTAGCAGGAACACAACTGGGCTGGGTGGTTCTTAGTTGGTTAGTCGTGATATAGCTGAAATATTGTTGAAAGCGACGTTAAATTCTATTCTATTCTATTTCTGTCCTATATGCCTGAATGTAACCAACTATATCTGCAGAACTGTGTTCGGTATAGCTACTATATTTTGGAAACTTATTTATATTGTTGTATTCCACAAGCCAACAAAGGATTACTCGCCTCGGCTTATGGAGTTATGCCCCTTTCAGATGTAATAATCTCAGATTTTGTTATCTGTAGCTGAGTGTACTAGTTATATCTGCAGATCTGTGTTTGGTACAACTTATTCGTCTTGGTTCTTATTTTTACCACTCCGCCAATTTTGTCTCAGGGTATTCTAATCATGTGCGTCTGTCCGTTCATCCGTTACCGATTTTAGGCAAAACCGCTTGATATAGGGTACAGTCACCAAATTTAGGCCACTAAATTACTTGTAGTCATGATGCCCATCTAAAATGACACACCGCGACCATACACTGAACTGCTGATACATCCATACACTGCAAATTGTAAATTACTTTTAGCTTATCATCCCACATAGAACTGTCTCACAGAACAATTCACACTATACATGGGTCTCAATCACTTGGGGAAAGCCAAGGGGTTTTGATTAGATCAATCTTATGTTACATTTACTGGTACTGATAATGACCTGCCTCTTATTTGCCACAAGTAACAAGTCGAGTTTGAGCAAAAGTCCTGAATTGATTTATTGATTGACTGAAATGGATTTTTTCGATTAGATGGAGATATTTAAGAAATAAAGACCGAGGAAGAGGTTTCAAATTTCTCAGATAAACACCAGTTGGCACGAGTCCAGCAGTTTAGACACGAGACCGCAGTTTAGACCCGAGGCTGCAGGCCGACGATCTAAACTGCTGGACTGGTGTTTATCTTGGAAATTTGAAACCAATAGCGAAGTCTCCAAACTGTCCGTGTACTAGTAATTTACCCTTGCCCGCTAGTAGGCGCTCGAGTCAGGGGGGACAAAATGTGGACTGGATAACATGTAAAGAGACAGGGCGGCCTGAAATGGTGCAATAAATTGAGCAAACGGCATGTCCAAGAACTTCAAAATTAAGCTGAGTGGCATGACAGATCACCCTTGTCCATGTGATATTTTGTATTTCCACATATCCATGTTCAAGACGACATTTTCTATTGTAACGCCAACGACGTCATTATATAAAGCGTAATGCTCTTTGTTTTACGTCATGATGCTGTCGTCATATCTAATTGTCGCATGACGTCACAACACAACGTTGCTACAAGAGCGATACATTGTATAGGATTTTGTCCTACCCGACTCAAACGCCCACTGGCGGACAGGAGCAAATACTCTTACCGTTACAGTTTGGAGACTTCCGTATTTCCGAGGTCTTTATTTCGATTCAGACATGCACAATCGAATATTTATTACAAAATTCTATTAAATTAGCTAAAATATTGATCAAAACAATTTATAAATGGGGCGTCACATCCCAGCTGATCAATGCAAACATTGTTGCAAACTGCGGGAAAGAATAAATTTCACACGCGCTCACTATAGTTATCCCCGCCAGCCGACAACATCACAGCACTGCAGGTGTTCGCTGGTGTTTATCGGGAATTCAACACCACTTTCGGTACAATGCTATAACATTGAGATGGACTGGAGGTATGTTCGAATCTCGTATCAGGTCTTGTAAAATCTTGCTCAGTTTTCCTCCATCTGCTCCTCCATATACATGTTCCTTTGATTCTTTAAAACTGAAACATTGTTCTCATGAACTTTGTTTTCAATGTTTATTATCAAATTCGTAGCTAAAAATTGTTACAGGTGTAGAAAAGTATTGATTTATGAACTGAACACATTTTGATTAAATTCGACTGTTACATTCATTTGTAGCATTTTCTTGTTGATTTGCAAAAAAATACAGACTGATAAATTATTGTTTTTATTTCACAGCTTTTCAAAACAATTTGTACCTTTTCAATAAGCCCCAAACTACGTATAAATTTGTAACTGAACATCTGCCCTGCAGCTGATCTGTTTTTTTCCACATTGGTGAAACGTGCCTTTATGTTAATGAGTTGTTCTCTGGGAGATGATCCACCAATGAAATATTGAAGGTTGTCAGGCGCTAATGTTTATTGATGAACCGTCGAGGTTTATACAACTGCGGGAGCAGCCATTATTTGTCCGTTTTTATCTTGGAATCCCTGGCAAGACGGCCAGACCGCCTGCTAAACAACAACTCTTCCTTTCAAAGGAGTGAACCTAGCCGCTGGTTTAGCCAATCACGGTTGTCCACAGCGCACACCCCCAGTAATGACGACAACAACAACCTGCCTCATTAACATACAGTCACGTTTTTCCAATGCGACATCTAAATTATTTGACCAAACCTGAAGCTTATCTTTCAGTGCAGAGAAGCAACATTACGGGATTTTCTTTTCCATCGTACACTGAAATATTGTGCATGGGCTTATGAATAGTGCTTGGAAGAAATATTTTTACCTCAAAGGGTAAATCATGAAGAAACAAACGAAAGGCGGCAAGTCAAAAAGGACGTTTGTAAAACAAACACAAAAACATGTGATCCACTGGTTTCGGAGAGGTTTGCGGCTGCACGACAACCCATCTCTGCGGGAAAGTTTGGAGGCAGAACCCTTGACGTTACGCTGCGTTTATATCTTGGACCCTTGGTTTGCTGGCTCCTCGCAAGTTGGAATAAACAAATGGAGGTAAAATAATTCTGTGAATGCACTGCAGCTGTTTAGGCATATTGATTTGCACCTGTCCGTTCGTCCATCTCAATTTTTGTTCATGATATTGGCAGGATAATTTACAGAAAAACTATGCAAAATACCCCATGCATAGCCAGTGAATAGCATCTACATTCCGGCATGGTGAACATAGGCCATGTCATAGGCTCCCATAAACAAAGGTTAACATGAGGCAATTAATACACTAAAAAAGTCAAAAACATTCAACTACATCATCTGATACAAATTTTACATATTTTTAAAAAAAAAAAAAAAAAATCTCAGTGTTTGAGAGATTTTGTGTTTGGAAATCTGTTTTGCTTCATAAGTCCCTAAGTTAATAGTTAACCCCAGTAGATTTTGTCAGATGACAGATATTCTTACTGTTAATCATGTTAGATACTTACAGGAAATTGTAAAATAATATCTGTGTCAATTTTGTATTAATGTACGGACTTGGATGTGCAAACAAATATTTTCTCTATTATTTTCAGGTTTCTCCTTCAGTGCCTAGAAGACTTAGATAATAGTTTACGCAAGCTCAACTCCAGGCTATTTGTGATTCGTGGACAGCCAGGAGATGTCCTCCCAAAGCTATTCAAGGTCAGTGAAGAAATATAGAATCCATTCATGTTTACTGCAATAATATCGGACACTGACATGTCCTACATTAAGTGTGGCCTCTGTATGACCATGAACATGTATTCTATCTCTGTATGACCATGAACATGTATTCTATCTCCTGACTCAGTAGATTGACAATTTCTTCAAATAAAAAATTATATAAAAAAAATATAAGAATTTGTGCTAATGATTTTAAAAAATGCAAATTTGATCGTACTTTTGAAGTTACATTGTATTCAAGAAAAGCCTTTTTTTTGTCCTCCGAGTTGGAAAGCCTTCATTTCCCCAACCTTATGGTGGAGAAGAAAAGAAGATGCACTGTACTTCCCCAGAGAGTAATTGTACCATATAGTAGTGTTCCACTCAATTCGGATTTAATCGGATTAGCTTGTATTGGTGGAATCAACTCCCTCTCTAAGTTTCGTTGACACTGTCCATGAAGAGGCATTAAGTGGAGATAATATATAGAGATTATTTTATACTCGTTTCGCTCAACACATAACCCATATTCCTGAAAGCTATAAGCTTGGTCACACTCTCATATGAAGCATCTAGTAACCCAGGGGATGGGTAATCTGAGGACTATGTGCCTCATCCGTCAACTTCTAGATTAGATTGTGTCACCTCATTGAAGTTTACATGAACTTAACTTCCAACAAGCCTCAACCATGATAAGTGAATGTGCTCAACAATACTGTTACTGTTGCCATCCAAATAAGGTGATTGAATAATTAGAGAAAATAAAATACAGTAATCGCTCTAACAATTCAATCACACCATGTGAAATTTCTCGCCGTAAAATCTGGGGCAGGGTTCCCGCGGTCATGGAAAATCCTGGAAAGTCATGGAATTTGAAAATGGATTTTCCAGGCCTTGAAAGTCATGGAATTTTGTGTCTGGTCATTGAATTTTGTGAGAGGTCATGGAAAAAATTAATGGAATTTGAAAATGTCAGCCAGGTCAATATTTCTCTTGATTTTTTTTTACCGAAAAGATGATTTTCTGGACCAGCGAATCTTCTATTTGCCGAATGTCGCGTGCGGTTTATGACTGCGATCAAGTGTGCATCAGGGGAGGTAACTTTGTTCTGGGAATTCTTTTAAACTTCCAGCATGCATTTGGGAGGAAATTATGGCTGTTCTCAAATTGCATCAGTGTAAAAACAAATGCCATGAAAATGCACTTCTCAGTCATCATAGGCTAGCCTGTGGGCTGATTTTCTCGATGCCCCCATTATCCATTCTGATAGGTCATGGAATTTGTCCATAAAAGGTCATGGAAAGTCATGGAATTCAATCTGAATTTCTGTGCATGAACCCTGTGGGGGTGATCAAATTGATTAGAAGAATAGGTTCAACCTCGATAGGTTTCTTTTTTGTCATAAAGCGTGCTGAAATATTATAGCACAGTCAGTGATTTCAACAATTTCTTGTTTGGAGAATGTGTCATTTTTTGTCGTCATCGGCGTCCTCTGTCTGTTCCGTCTTTCTTGTGGACACTATATTTCAAGAAGGATTATAGCCCGGCATTGTAAATTCATACAACATGTGGTGAAGGGTCAGAAGCCTATTGAAAATGACTGACCTATTGTATGAAAAAATGAAATCAAAATTCTAACTAGAAGTGCTTCAATATTAGGATAAAAAAATTAGTTTCTGAGGCACTGAAAAAATTAAATACATTGCCTTTTCGGCGGTCCGGTATCCAGCTGGGAAGAGATTAACCTTCCCGCTACTGTCTATTGTAAGTCATTTAAAGCTGTCTGAGTGCCTATTGTATTGTTAATTGACACTCAGACACCCGCCGTGAAGTAATTAGCAAAGGTGTTAACATTTCTCACCTGAACAAGTATTAGCAAGTTTTTGAAGTTTAAATTGGATTTTAAAGCACATTGATGAATAAACTTAGTGTAATAGTTATCAAAAATAAATAGGAATTCGAGTAGGTCCCATAAGACAGATAAAAAATGTATTTGACAATATAATTCAAGCAAAAAATTAGGATTAATTCTTCAGATGTTTAGCTGGATACATTTTGCTCGATTTCGAGCCTTTCATTTTTTTACATAATCCGAGATTTAAACGTTTATTTCTCGAAAAGTATCCATGCTACGCTTTTGAAATTTGGCATGCTTATTACTTACATGGCAGTGTGACTAACGTCACTGGACCTACGAAATAGGGTTTGAGATCATTTAGTGTGTACTCGAGAGATGACTTGGGGGCCCTGTGTGCTACCATGAGAGAATTTATATAGCGTCTCTAATTGACAGTGGGAACTATTAACTTTTCCAGATGTCACCGCTGGTGAGTTATTAGCGTAGCAACTATTATCGCCCTCAGTTTCTATTACCCTGGAGAATGATCAGCCCAGCAGTACAGCACAAAGTGTTGGGGGGAGAGTCCGAGAGAGCGGGGAACCCCCCCCCCCTTCTCGGCATTATGCGATTTTTCTTAAATTAGCGTAGGGAATGATGCTCTGTCAGAGCAGTTGAGAAGTAAATGTTTGTAGTCCTAAATAAGACAGGAAACTGGATAAGAAACACAAATTTGAAGTGAGAAAGGTCAAGATCAGAGATTTGTTAGAATGCAAGATACAAGAATGCAATCAAATCAGGCATCACTAGAGAGCCATTCTCCATTGATATATTTATTTGGCATTCAACCTCAAGGTACCTCATCTGAAGAGAGTACATAATAATAATCAATGAACAATAAAGCACACACGAACAAAATAAACAAGTGGTTATAGGTTACTGAATTTAAAACACAACGATGATTTTATTATCGATTTCTTCAGTAATAACATATAATAGGGTCATTGTTGTGTTTAAATTTAGTAATTTCTCTCATAAAATCCAGCCATTTTTTATTTCTTTTTGAGGTAGAACATTTTTTAACTAATGACTGAACTGAAGAAATGGTGCAATGTTGTATAGGCTGGATATATAAAACGTGCAGTATAACATGCCTTCAATCTCAACGAAATTCCAAGACCAGCAAATGAGTGAAAACGGATAGGCCTACTATCGGAATGTGTGTGGTATCGGAATGTGTGTCAACATTACACTGTAAGTTAGGCTAAAAATAACAACCTCCATTCTCCGATCAAATGATTTGCTTCCTTCATGCATCGTGGCATATACAGCTCGCCTGACGCGAGATTCTGGTATTTCGGTAGCCTTCCGCAATACCACCGGCTAACAGCGACCAGCATGATCACGAGGGTTCCCGAATATTTCCAACAATTTACGGCAGATGTTCGGGAAGCATGGCGTGGACTATGAGGGAAAACATGGCGGAGCTACCTTGAAACGTATAATGCCGACATATTTTGGCAAGTACCATTAAAGTTACTGATATTTTCGAGAGCTGGGCGCATCATTTTTTTTTTTGCTTTAGTGCTGGGCGGCCGAAGTTAGTCCCAGGCGCTTAAAAGTCACAGAGAAGAATACAGCCAAGGGTTCCCAATGGGCATGACAGTGCACTCGCTGAGCTAACAATAAATAATGAAAAAAAAATAATTATAAATCAAATTTTCATCAGAATTCGATCAGCTCAGAACTTGCTGGTAACAATGTCCTAATGCACGTTCATGCCAAAAATCAAGGTTCTAATGTTAATGGTTCTCCTTATTTTGCCGACGAAAGGATTCGTATGGACTCACTGACTCATTACCGGACAATTTGCGATCTGTAGCCTACTTCGTAGGAATAAGGTGATCTAGTAAACTCTATCTCACTTTTTGTAAGTTTGGCTTTGTTTTTTAATTATTCAACTTTAAAGACAAATTATCGTAAAATAGTACGTTTTTTTCAATTTATTTTAGTAAAATTGCTGTAAAAACAAAACCAGGCAAAAATTAAAAAAAATGAGATAAAGTTTACTAGTTCAAGTTGTCTCCTATCAAGGTATACCATCAAAGTTGAAACAAAATCAACAGTTTTCATGAAATTTAAATTGAAAAATGGATGCTATTGTTTTCGTTTGAATTAATTTAAATTGGAATAATTGCTACACAATAGCAGTGTCGGTTATACAAATCATATAGGTGGAATCCCTACGATATACGCTTTCATAAAATATATAGTTTATTATGGTTATCTTGTATATTTATTGGTACAGAAGACAAATTGTCACGGGGGTGCAAAAACTGCCCCTAAGGGGATAGCTATCCTTAATACATGTACCTCCCCAAAACAGCATGATGTCATGTTGGTTGATATTTGCTCTGTGTGATATTGTACATGTAGCAAGCTGGTCTACAAAAGCATATACCAGGAATGACCACAGTGAGTGGACCCTAACTGGCAATTTCCGTCACAAGAATTTGCACGAAATATTTTGGGAAAGAGTTATAAATATTTTGTTTCTCCCATGTTAGATTATCATTTTGATTTTGTGCAAGTCATTATGGTCTCTAGTAATCAAAATTCTGTGACTAAAATTTCATAATTATTTTCAAACCCCAACCAGTTTCATTTATGAGGCAAAAACATAATAAAATGCAAAATCAGCAACGCTCTCCTTTGACAAGTATGGGGAGACGAGACTGAAATGTTTTTGTTGCATTAGAAAATACAATAGAGAAATGGTTCATTCTCAATATTTTGCCAAACATTTCGGTGAGCAGGGCAAAGTTGAATTTCTGTAATTACCTCACTCAAATGAAGAATCTCTGTTTGTATATTCCAGGAATGGGGAATAACGACCTTATCATTTGAGAAAGATCCTGAGCCATTTGGTAAAGAACGAGATGCCGCCATCGGTAAATTGGCAAATGAAGCTGGGATAGAAATCATCTGTCAGACATCTCACACCCTCTACAACTCACAGAAGTAAGCGTAGAGTGTACACACGTCTGTCTGACTCCTCACACTGTTTACAACTCACAGAATTTAGTCAACAATCCTAGAGAAAATACACCTATCTGACATACATTTCATATCCTCTACAATTCCTTGAAGCAAGTCAACAGTCCTAGAGAATACACTCGTCTGACATCTTCTACAACTCACAGAAGTAAAAGTCGACAGTCGTAAGGACTCGAGGCCCGGGGAATAGGCTCAAACTATCGATATTTTTTTCTTTGCATATTTCAAAAGTTGAAGAAAAAACCTATCAAGTGTTTCTGTTATTTTCCTTAAAAAATGTTTGCAAACGTGAAATTTTAGCTCTCAAAAATTCACTGTCTGTGGAAGAACTCTGTGCTGTGGGGATTAGCACGCATTACTCACAGTCGGTGTTATCGCCTGCTGCGACTTCGCACCTTGGCTAATCACTTGTCACTGCAATACACATAATTCGCACGCTGGGCTCATTTATACAATTAGTTGTTTTTCTACTACATTCATGCCAAAGCCGCCAATATTGAACAGGAAATTATATGGTCTATCTCAGTGTTTTCGCGCCACATGACAAAATAAAAAAATACATACACACTGCTCAGGTGGTCAACCATTTCCGGAAAGCATGTGGTATATGCAGATATATATATTGCGAATTTGCGTAATGTTTTTTATAATATCTTACTTTACATTCTATCAACATATCTTACTTGCCAACACAATCATGGGAAGAAAACATTACAAGATTAGTAGGACACGCATGCAGGCAAAAAGAAACTTTGATAAACATTATTACACGACTCCTGCTGTTCGGTCATATATACCTCCGATTCAGTATTACTTCATACAGCATTATCGCATTATACATGCGGCAAATGTAGAAAGTAGAAAGTGAGGTATTCATTCAAAATAAATACTTTACGTATTCACCATCGTACATATAATTATAAAAAGGCAAACATTATTCCCGCAAATTGTATACTTTCGCAATAATAGTAAAGTTTTTTAACTCCACCGGAAATGGCCGCTGCCAGTTTTTTTCCCCGTTTGAGGTCTGTGGACTGACCAGTTCCTGTTTTCTTCTCTTTCCTTGAGCTAGACCTTTTTCAGTCGGCAATTAAATCCATGAATGTCCAATTGCCGCAAATCACATCTCTGTAAGCCTTCTATAGAATGCTCGACGTCTACTCAATCACCCGCGGTGAGGGATTTCGGAAGGCGTGAAAACTGACCAACGGGGCATATTCCATCATAAAAATTCATCTTCGCGACTGGTTTTCTACACTTTCTCAAAATATATTGTTCCAAAGTGATTAAAGAACGTTTGGTCTATAATCCCTATATGTTGTGTGAGAATATTGTGTCATTATCATCAAGTAGCGGATATATACATTACAGTCCGAACGAATGTGTCTCAGTTTTTCAAAATGTTGCTTTGTTTTGAAGTTATTGGAACTTGAATTAGACTTTCATTTTGTTTCGAAAAATAAACTTTACAACGCTCTCAAACTTTTTCAAAGAGTTTAAAAAAAAACCTGAGACACACTTATTTGGTTTGAAAGGTTTATTATCACCATGCAAAATCTCGGACTCGTTACTTGTAAAATAATAGGTGAAATTAGCGATATAAAAAAGACATTATTTTTTTTAAATAACTGTTTTCTAACTGCAACAAAACCGGTGAAATAAACGTAAGAACTAAATTTTTAATTTATTTGGAACGCCCGAATCGTGATCTTTCCAACCATATAAAACATATATATGTATGTGAAGTGGTTGTGATGAAATGAGACAATGCACGAGGGTGTCTAGTATGCGGCGCTACCCCGGGCCTCGAGTCCTTAAAGAATACACTCGCCTGTCTGACATCTCACATTCTCTACAACTCACAGAAGTAAGTCAACCGTCCTAGAGAATACACTTGTCTGTCTGACATCATCTACAACTCACATAAGTAAGTCAATAATCCTAGAGAATACTCTTGCCTGTCTGACATTTCACACCCTCAACAACTCCTAGAAGTAAGTCAACAGTCCTAGAGAATACACTTGTCTGACATCACACATACTCTACAACTCACAGAAGTAAGTCAACAATCCTAGAGAATACACTTGTCTGACATCACACATCCTCTACATCTCACAGAAGTAAGTCAACAATCCTGGAGAATACACTTGTCTGACATCACACATTCTCTACAACTCACATAAGTAAGGCAACAATCCTAGAGAATACACTTGTCTGTCTGACATCGCACATTCTCTACAACTCGCATAAGTAAGGCAACAATCCTAGAGAATACACTTGCCTGTCTGACATCGCACATTCTCTACAACTTACATAAGTAAGGCAACAATCCTAGAGAATACACTTGCCTGTCTGACATCGCACATTCTCTACAACTCACAGAGGTAAGGCAACAATCCTAGAGAATACACTCGTCTGACATCGCACATCCTCTACAACTCACAGAAGTAAGTCAACAATCCTAGAGAATACACTCGCCTGTCTGACATCTCACATTCTCTACAACTCACAGAAGTAAGTCAATCATCCTAGAGAATACACTTGCCTGTCTGACATCATCTACAACTTACATAAGTAAGTCAATAATCCTAGAGAATACACTTGCCTGTCTGACATCTCACATTCTCTACAACTCACAGAAGTAAGTCAACAGTCCTAGAGAATACACTTGCCTGTCTGACATCATCTACAACTTACATATTAGTAAGTCAATAATCCTAGAGAATACACTTGCCTGTCTGACATCTCACATTCTCTACAACACACAGAAGTAAGTCAACAATCCTAGAGAATACACTTGTCTGACATCACACATCCTCTACATCTCTCAGAAGTAAGTCAACAATCCTAGAGAATACACTTGCCTGTCTGACATCGCACATTCTCTACAACTCACATAAGTAAGGCAACAATCCTAGAGAATACACTTGTCTGTCTGACATCGCACATTCTCTACAACTCGCATAAGTAAGGCAACAATCCTAGAGAATACACTTGCCTGTCTGACATCGCACATTCTCTACAACTTACATAAGTAAGGCAACAATCCTAGAGAATACACTTGCCTGTCTGACATCGCACATTCTCTACAACTCACAGAGGTAAGGCAACAATCCTAGAGAATACACTCGTCTGACATCGCACATCCTCTACAACTCACAGAAGTAAGTCAACAATCCTAGAGAATACACTCGCCTGTCTGACATCTCACATTCTCTACAACTCACAGAAGTAAGTCAATCATCCTAGAGAATACACTTGCCTGTCTGACATCATCTACAACTTACATAAGTAAGTCAATAATCCTAGAGAATACACTTGCCTGTCTGACATCTCACATTCTCTACAACTCACAGAAGTAAGTCAACAGTCCTAGAGAATACACTTGCCTGTCTGACATCATCTACAACTTACATATTAGTAAGTCAATAATCCTAGAGAATACACTTGCCTGTCTGACATCTCACATTCTCTACAACACACAGAAGTAAGTCAATCGTCCTAGAGAATACACTTGTCTGTCAGACATCATCTACAACTCACATAAGTCAATAATCCTAGAGAATACACTTGCCTGTCTGACATTTCACACCCTCAACAACTCCTAGAAGTAAGTCAACAGTCCTAGAGAATACACTTGCCTGTCTGACATCGCACATTCTCTACAACTTACATAAGTAAGGCAACAATCCTAGAGAATACACTTGCCTGTCTCACATCGCACATTCTCTACAACTCACATAAGTAAGACAACAATCCTAGAGAATACACTCGTCTGACATCGCACATCCTCCACAACTCACAGAAGTAAGTCAACAATCCTAGAGAATACACTTGCCTGTCTGACATCATCTACTACTCACAGAAGTAAGTCAACAGTCCTAGAGAATACACTTGCCTGTCTGACATCATCTACAACTCACAGAAGTAAGTCAATCATCCTAGAGAATACACTTGCCTGTCTGACATCATCTACAACTCACATAAGTAAGTCAACAATCCTAGAGAATACACTTGCCTGTCTGACATCTCTCACCCTCAACAACTCCTAGAAGTCAACAATCCTAGAGAATACACTCGTCTGACATCTCACATGCTCCACAACTCACAGAAGTAAAAGTCAACAGTCCTAGAGAATACACTTGCCTGTCTGACATCTCACACCCTCTACGACAGTCCTAGAGAATGCCCTGATCACTAACAACTGAACAAATAAATTATAGATAATTTTTAGTTCATTAGCTAGTGATCGTCCGCTGTAATTACTAATGGCATTCATGTTGGTATCCATAATTGCTTTTGGGTTAAAGTTTTTTTAGTCTTTCAATTGACATATAATCTGTGATCTGATGGACATGATTTAACATTTGCATTTACATTACAAGTAAACTAACTAATATAACTAATTTAATCTAATGCACTCTAATACAACTATATCCATTTTTGTCTGTACTCCATCTTGTTTTTCCTCATAGGATATTAGACCTGAATAATGGACAGCCTCCACTAACATACAAGCGCTTCCAGACAATAATATCGTGTATGGACCCCCCTCCGCAGCCCCAGGAGACTGTCACAGTAGATGACCTACTGAGAACTAGCACCCCAGTTACAGAAGACCATGATGATACATATGGCGTACCCACATTGGAAGAGCTGGGTAAGATAACCTTTGAACCATGTCCAACCTCATCATGTTAACTTTCTGCACCTGAACATTTCAGTTTCGAAATGGTACCACAAAGTCTGGGGGTGATCATATTTACTAGAATAGGAAGTTTCAAACTCGTGCATATAATCCATTATTTCTTCATTATTTCAGTGATTTAGAGGGTGTCCAAATTTCTTAGAACCACCGATTGAATTGTGTACCCAAAATTGTGAATAATTGAACTTTGCTATCAAAGTTCAATTGAATTGTTAGAGTGATGACCATAACAGCTTTTCTATGGGATTTAAAAATTTTCAGTTGTACTATGCTTTTACATCAGGATTTCACACAGAAGGTTTGGCGCCCTCAGTGTGGAGGGGTGGTGAGACTGAGGCTCTAGCCAGACTTGATCGACACCTGGAACGTAAGGTAATGTAAGACTTAATGTACACTACTAAACACACAAACTTGGTCATGTATTCTGTATCATGCATTTTCACATGCATCTAGTATTTTCAAGATCAGGGCTCGTAACTTTCCTCCTCAATAACATGGTCTGTTATTTTGATCATTTCACAGAAGACATATGCTTGACTGTTCTTCCAATTTTATATACCATGTATAGCAGCCTATGAACTACAGGATTTCACTTCAAAAATTTGAATCGACCAATCAATTGCTTTACTCGAACATATCCCATGATACATAGCTGATTCTGCAAAACTCAATAATCATTGTAAAAACATAATTAACATGTGACTTCGGGGTGAGGGTACATGGAACATTTACTGGCATCATAGTAACATCAACATGTTGTTCTAACATTGTTTTAGGCATGGGTGGCGAGTTTTGAGAAGCCAAGAATGTCCGCTCAGTCGCTGTTTCCCAATCAGACCGGATTAAGTCCATATTTGAGGTTTGGCTGTCTCTCGCCAAGGCTCTTCTTCTGGAAGCTGACAGAGTTATATCGTAAAGTTAGTCCTACTAAATAAAGTTTCATTTTTGTACGTTGAATATTTTATTTATCTAACCTCTGTCAAGTTTTATATTCTGCATCCGCTTTCTCAAGTAATTTATGACTGTTTCTTTTATTGGTTCATGTGGTTTGCCTTTGGGCTTCGACTACTGTTATGATTAATGCTGGAATGGACCCTTAACACAATATTGGTGGATAAGCACTAGCTTGGGTCTTTGGATCATTTCACAGTAGCAGATGCTGAATATGGGGAATATTTGAAACCAGCGATAACTCGTGTAAATGTGGTAAATTGCTTTATAAAAAGAGCCAATATGCTCACATCTTGAATATTTTGACAATGTCTGTTATCACGTATTCAAAATATTTCCACATGGATAAGCATAGGAAAAGCTGGGACTGAAATACCCCAGTGAATGCCACCACAAGCTGGGCATTCAAGCTTCTGCTGGGCAGTACAGTGGAGTTCGCTACTGTCATTGGAGGAAGACTTATTTAATATCTCTCAAGTAAATACGATCATTATAGTGTAATCGTTATAATGTTGATATTGCTCAATTATAATTATCAGGTGAAGAAATTGAGTGATCCCCCTATGTCCCTACATGGTCAGCTCTTATGGAGGGAGTTCTTCTACACAGCTGCAACAAACAATCCCAAATTTGACTGCATGGTGGGCAACTCAATTTGTGTACAGATACCATGGGATAAAAATGCTGAAGCTTTGGCTAAATGGGCAGAGGTGAGTTTATATTACTGAGGTTCACTCTTTATAGTCAGTTGTTGTAGTTCAATGTGATGATCCTCCAACATGACATATTGAATCTCCAATGGGAAGATGTCTCTAGGTTTTGAGAGAGAGAGAGAATTAAGGTTTAACGTCACATTCAGCAATATTTCAGCTATATAGCGACGATCAAACAAAAACTTAGTAATCCAAGACATCAAAACAAACATTAAAACTTATAATTATACAACAAACGATTTTTCTCTAATAACCTAACATACAGTCTTCTTTCGCCCGACTAAAAAGATCTTCTAAGTTGCTGCTCGATAAAAAGAAAGTAGAAAGTACAGAGGGCCTTATGAGGGCCTCTAGGTCAAGTTCACTTCTGACTGACTTTCATCAATTTTTATAGGTCACAGGGATCAGAATGTGTTTTGCAGTCATATTTCGTTGTGAACACAATATTTAATGCACAAATTGACTGAACTCTTGATCTTTGGCACGATGCTAGTGCAAGTTCACGTTGACCATTTTCCGAACTGTGGACATCAGTAGATATATGCTCCAAAACACAATATTTGCGCATGCTTCTAAATTGGAATCGGTCTGTTAAGAATAAATAAACCAGCCATGTGGTCAGCCCTAGCCAGTCCTATGAATGAGCCTGGTTCGAGTTTCAGAATGCAAGGCATTCTTTACACAGTGCTCTCTCATATCGACGGTTATTCCAGTTCACTATCAAGCCTTGTCGCGAGAAGTTCACCAGCGAAGGCGATATCCACTTTCAGACAAGCTGGATGAAGGGGGACATGTTAGCTACTAGACTCCTTTAAAATTGAATCAATCTTGAGTGTGCATCAATTATATTTTTAGAAAGGTGAGTTGTCTCACCTTTATTATCAGATCTAGAAAATTTCTGATTTTAGGGTTGTCCGAAGTACACGTATGAAAATAGTTTCAGATTGTTTATTCTTTCTCAGACCAGAATAGTTATCCTTCAGTGGTTGACAGGCTTTGTAGGCCTATATATAGTCAATTAGCATGTATTTGACCCCTTTCCTGTATTAAATAATACTCTGTTAATTGTTTTCCTTCAAGATATCAGATTAATACGCACTAAAGTATGGAAGCCTGCTTTGGTCACTCTTCCAAAGATTGACCTCAGCTCAGAGAAATACAGTTCAGGAGGCAACATGTACATGTGTAAAGAGCTGCCCTACCATAGCTCTAGGGGCTGTACATGTATCTATGCTGGGTCTAGTTTCTGATGAAGTGGTCAAGCTAAAACTAGGTCATCACATGGACTGGTGTGAGGAATATATGTACAATGTACATGTATGTTGTGAAATTAATGAATCAATTGAACTTAAACTTAGAAATAATACTACATGTATCTGACATGTCTGAGAACTGAAATATTCTGAGATGGATGTCTTGCCACTTGTTGTTTCATCAGCACTCCTGTGTTCTAATACTTTCATTCAGTACCAGTACCGGGTATATGTATAATATTAGTACCAATACATATGGATCAGCTTGGTATTATGGCCAGCTTTTCGTGTGTTTTTTGGGGAGCTTTTTCAAACAAATAGATACTATTTTGAATTGAAACTCTAAGAAAGCAATCTTAATAAATTAAAATCCTATATGCTTCTCTATCGTATGGTCGCATATAGGATTTTAATTTATTAAGATTGCTAAGAAAGAAATCTGCTATTCAGGAAGCAGCTATTCTTTTGAGTTTTACTGTCTCCACTATTGCAGCCTGAGTCAATCAATAGTGACAGACTCACTGAAAATGATACTCGGGTATAACAATCAGTTAAAAACTATTTTTCCTGTGAGCCATAAATTACAAAATACTAATTGATAAATGGAAGTACAGTGCAATAAAATCTAGATTATGCAAAGAAAAGTTCACTTGCAATGGATGGTATCTGTCCCAACCCTCAATCAACACCGTTTATCTTCTGAACCACCTTTCTATATATGCCCATGGGCCTAGTTGAAGAAATACATCACAGCATGTATTGCTGTACTCAATTCTTGATGTGTTTCCTCAAACAAATACATACATACAAAATGACTCGATACATGTCTTAGTTATACCATAAGAACATAACAGGCATCCATTGTCTAATAATGTTATGATGAATATAGAATTTTTCCTTACTGTTTGTGTAGGGTCGGACTGGTTTCCCATGGATTGACGCCATAATGACACAGTTACGGGAGGAAGGCTGGATCCATCACCTGGCACGCCACGCTGTAGCCTGCTTCCTGACTCGCGGTGACCTCTGGATCTCATGGGAGGAGGGGCTTAAAGTGAGACCTTAGTCTTTGTGCTTGACTTTTTGTGGAGAACTGTATATATGGTTCAGCTCATAATTTATGGAGGTCTAGATAACTGGTTCATATGTGGAGAACTATATCTACATGGCTCATATGTGGAGAACTGTATACATGGTTCATATGTGAACAACTGTATACATGAATATGTGGAGAACTGTATACATGGTTCATATGTGGAGAACTGTATACATGGTTCATATGGAGGTCTAGATACATGGTTCATATGTGGAGAACTATATCTACATGGTTCATATGTGGAGAACTGTATACGTGGTTCATATGTGAACAACTGTATACATGAATATGTGGAGAACTGTATACATGGTTCATATGTGGAGAACTGTATACATGGTTCATATGTGGGGAACTGTATACATGGTTCATATGTGGAGAACTGTATACATGGTTCATATGTGGAGAACTGTATACATGGTTCATATGTGGGGAACTGTATACATGGTTCATATGTGGGGAACTGTATACATGGTTCATATGTGGGGAACTGTATACATGGTTCATATGTGGAGAACTGTATACATGGTTCATATGTGGAGAACTGTATACATGGTTCATATGTGGGGAACTGTATACATGGTTCATATATGGAGAACTGTATACATGGTTCATATGTGGAACTATATACACTGTTCATATGTGGAAACTGTCTACATGGTTCATATGTGGAGAAATGTATACATGGTTCATGTATGAAGAACTGTATACATGGTTCATGTATGGAGAACTGTATATATGGTTCATGTATGGAGAACTGTATACATGATTCATATGCGGAGAACTGTATACATGGTTCATATGTGCAGAACTGTATACACGGTTCATATGTGGAGAACTGTATACACGGTTCATATATGGAGAACTGTATACATGGTTCATATGTGGAGAACTGTATACATGGTTCATGTGTGGAGAACTGTATACACGGTTCATATGTGGAAACTGTATACACGGTTCATGTGTGGAGAACTGTATACACGGTTCATGTGTGGAGAACTGTATACACGGTTCATATATGGAGAACTGTATACACGGTTCATATGTGGAGAACTGTATACATGGTTCATGTGTGGAGAACTGTATACACGGTTCATATATGGAGAACTGTATACACGGTTCATATGTGGAGAACTGTATACATGGTTCATGTGTGGAGAACTGTATACACGGTTCATATGTGGAAACTGTATACACGGTTCATATGTGGAGAACTGTATACACGGTTCATGTGTGGAGAACTGTATACACGGTTCATATGTGGAGAACTGTATACACGGTTCATGTGTGGAGAACTGTATACACGGTTCATATATGGAGAACTGTATACACGGTTCATATGTGGAGAACTGTATACACGGTTCATGTGTGGAGAACTGTATACACGGTTCATATATGGAGAACTGTATACACGGTTCATATGTGGAGAACTGTATACATGGTTCATGTGTGGAGAACTGTATACACGGTTCATATGTGGAAACTGTATACACGGTTCATATGTGGAGAACTGTATACACGGTTCATGTGTGGAGAACTGTATACATGGTTCATATGTGGAGAACTGTATACACGGTTCATATATGGAGAACTGTATACATGGTTCATGTGTGGAGAACTGTATACATGGTTCATATGTGGAGAACTATATACACGGTTCATATGTGGAAACTGTCTACATGGTTCATATGTGAAGAAATGTATACATGGTTCATGTATGAAGAACTATACATGGTTCATGTATGGAGAGCTGTATATATGGTTCATGTATGGAGAACTGTATACATGATTCATATGCGGAGAACTGTACATGGTTCATATGTGGAGAACTGTATACATGGTTCATATATGGAGAACTGTATACATGGTTCATGTATGGAGAACTGTATACATGGTTCATATGTGGAGAACTGTATACATGGTTCATGTATGGAGAACTGTATACATGGTTCATATGTGGAGAACTGTATACATGGTTCATATATGGAGAACTGTATACATGGTTCATGTGGAGAACTGTATACATGGTTCATATGTGGAGAACTGTATACATGGTTCATATATGGAGAACTGTATACATGGTTCATATGTGGAGAACTGTATACATGGTTCATGTGTGGAGAACTGTATACACGGTTCATATGTGGAGAACTATATACACGGTTCATATGTGAAAACTGTCTACATGGTTCATATGTGAAGAAATGTATACATGGTTCATGTATGAAGAACTATACATGGTTCATGTATGGAGAGCTGTATATATGGTTCATGTATGGAGAACTGTATACATGATTCATATGCGGAGAACTGTATACATGGTTCATATGTGGAGAACTGTATACATGGTTCATATATGGAGAACTGTATACATGGTTCATGTATGGAGAACTGTATACATGGTTCATATGTGGAGAACTGTATACATGGTTCATGTATGGAGAACTGTATACATGTTTCATATGTGGAGAACTGTATACATGGTTCATATGTGGAGAACTGTATACATGGTTCATATGTAGGGAACTATACATGGTTCATATGTGGAGAACTGTATACATGGTTCATATGTAGGGAACTATACATGATTCATATGCGGAGAACTGTATACATGGTTCATATGTGGAGAACTGTATACATGGTTCATATGTGGAGAACTGTATACATGGTTCATGTATGGAGAACTGTATACATGGTTCATATGTGGAGAACTGTATACATGGTTCATGTATGGAGAACTGTATACATGGTTCATATGTGGAGAACTGTATACATGGTTCATATATGGAGAACTGTATACATGGTTCATGTATGGAGAACTGTATACATGGTTCATATGTGGAGAACTGTATACATGGTTCATATATGGAGAACTGTATACATGGTTCATGTATGGAGAACTGTATACATGGTTCATATCTGGAGAACTGTATACATGGTTCATATATGGAGAACTGTATACATGGTTCATATGTGGAGAACTGTATACATGGTTCATGTGTGGAGAACTGTATACACGGTTCATATGTGGAGAACTATATACACGGTTCATATGTGAAAACTGTCTACATGGTTCATATGTGAAGAAATGTATACATGGTTCATGTATGAAGAACTATACATGGTTCATGTATGGAGAGCTGTATATATGGTTCATGTATGGAGAACTGTATACATGATTCATATGCGGAGAACTGTATACATGGTTCATATGTGGAGAACTGTATACATGGTTCATATATGGAGAACTGTATACATGGTTCATGTATGGAGAACTGTATACATGGTTCATATGTGGAGAACTGTATACATGGTTCATGTATGGAGAACTGTATACATGTTTCATATGTGGAGAACTGTATACATGGTTCATATGTGGAGAACTGTATACATGGTTCATATGTAGGGAACTATACATGGTTCATATGTGGAGAACTGTATACATGGTTCATATGTAGGGAACTATACATGATTCATATGCGGAGAACTGTATACATGGTTCATATGTGGAGAACTGTATACATGGTTCATATATGGAGAACTGTATACATGGTTCATGTATGGAGAACTGTATACATGGTTCATATATGGAGAACTGTATACATTGTTCATGTATGGAGAACTGTATACATGGTTCATATGTGGAGAACTGTATACATGGTTCATATGTAGGGAACTATACATGGTTCATATGTGAAGAACTGTATACATGGTTCATTCATGGAGAACTGTATACATGGTTCATGTATGGAGAACTCTATAGGGCCTACATGGTTCATATGTGAGAAACTACATGATTCATATGTGGAGAACTGTATACATGGTTCGTGTATGGAGAACTGTATACATGGTTCATATGTGGGGAACTGCATGGTTAGTGTATGGAGAACTGTATACATGGTTCATGTATGGAGAACTGTATACAGTGTTCAGATGTAGAGAACTGTATACATGGTTCATGTATAGAGAACTGTATACATGGACCACGTGTGGAGAACTGTATACATGGTTCATGTATGGAGAACTGTATGCATGGTTCATGTATGGAAAACTGTATACATCGTTCATATGTGGAAAACTATATACATGGTTCATGTATGGAGAACTATATAAATGGTTCATGTATGGAGAACTGTATACATGGATCACGTATGGAGAGCTGTATACATGGTTCATATATGGGGAACTGTATACATGGTTCATGTATGGAGAACTGTATACATGGTTCATGTATGGAGAACTGTATACATGGTTCATGTATAGAAAACTGTATACATGGTTCATATGTGGGGAACTGTATACATGGTTCATATGTGGGGAACTGTATACATGGTTCATGTATGGAGAACTGTATACATGGTTCATGTATGGAGAACTGTATACATGGTTCATGTATGGAGAACTGTATAAATGGTTCATGTATGTATAAATGGTATCATGGTATGGGAGAACTATATACATGGTTCATGTATAGAAAACTGTATACATGGTTCATATGTGGGGAACTGTATACATGGTTCATATGTGGGGAACTGTATACATGGTTCATGTATGGAGAACTGTATACATGGTTCATGTATGGAGAACTGTATACATGGTTCATGTATGGAGAACTGTATAAATGGTTCATGTATGGAGAACTATATACATGGTTCATGTATAGAAAACTGTATACATGGTTCATATGTGGGGAACTGTATACGTGGTTCATATGTGGGGAACTGTATACATGGTTCATGTATGGAGAACTGTATACATGGTTCATGTATGGAGAACTGTATACATGGTTCATGTATGGAGAACTGTATACATGGTTCATGTATGGAGAACTGTATAAATGGTTCATGTATGGAGAACTATATACATGGTTCATGTATAGAAAACTGTATACATGGTTCATATGTGGGGAACTGTATACATGGTTCATATGTGGGGAACTGTATACATGGTTCATGTATGGAGAACTGTATACATGGTTCATGTATGGAGAACTATATACATGGATAAGTTTGGAGAACTGTATACATCGTTCATATGTGGAGAACTATATTATGGAGAGAGAGCCCTCCAGCTTAGGGCAGCATGGTTTACCATACCATGTCTGTCTGGCACAGGAGGTAGATTAAAGTGCCAAACAAATTAGGCTTTCTGATGATCCATTATGATCACCAGTGTCTGTAGAGCCTAATTTTCAAAATTCGAAATTCAAATTTTTTTGTAGTTTTGGTTAGGTTTTTGTTGGGCCAGGGGTTAGGGTTTTGCTAGGGTATGTTTGTTTGGGTCATCGTCGCTGTGTGACCAATAAGGTTAGGTGCAACGTTAAACTTCAAACAACCAATCATGTATGGAGAACTATATACATGGTTCATGTATGGAGAACTGTATACATGGTTCATGTATGGAGAACTGTATACATGGATCATGTGTGGAGAACTGTATACAAGGTTCATATGTGGGGAACTGTATACAAGGTTCATATGTGGGGAACTGTATACATGGTTCATATGTGGAGAACTATATACATGGTTCATGTATGGAGAGCTGTATACATGGTTCATATGTGTAAAACTATGGTTCATGTATGGAGAACTGTATACATGGATCAATTGTGGAGAACTGTATACATGGTTCATTTGTGGAGAACTGTATACATGGCGTATATCAGAACACTGGATCAAGGACTCCATCCATTATTATTACATGTATCTCATGTGTTATATTTATTGCCAACATTGGCAATCCTTCATTTCAATGTGTCAGACATTCATATATTTTTAGGTATTTGAAGAGTTGTTGTTGGATGCAGACTGGAGTGTCAATGCTGGTATGTGGATGTGGCTCTCGTGTAGCTCATTCTTTCAGCAGGTCTTTCACTGTTACTGTCCTATAGCATTTGGGAAGAGGGCAGACCCTACTGGGGACTATATCCGGTGAGTGAGTCATATCCAGTTGATTACAGATTCTTTGCTCATTAATGTCTTGGTCTATCTACAGAGTTTCAAGCAATTTAGAAAATTAATGTCAAATTTGTTGTATTTCGACAAGAGGTAGGGTATACCATCAAAATACAAAAAAAATGTTAAAATTATAGTGTAACCAGGCTTATTTTCTGAGCTTAATCTGAGCTTTTGTATGGTCTACTTTAATGATTTGACCCTACTCTAATATATCGGATTAGACAGGAATGCTCTGATAAATGCCAGTTGTTCCATTAAAAAGCAGTTTTCCTCAAAATGCCACAATAGTTTTCTGAAACAGTGATATTAAATCAGAAAATCTGAGCAAAGTAACCTGGATTTTGCCAAGTCAGGTTGCCAGTGGTCCTCTGATGCAGTCTAATTGTATTGATATTTGAAGAACATATTATCTAATTTACAAAATCCTTTCAAAATTGTTCTCTTTGAAGTTAATATTTTCATATTTTATTCTCTTTCATTCAAATATCCAAGTTTTTGTAGTTGTAAACAACAGAACATTTATTTCATCTGGAATTTCCTTCATCAGCACTAATCTTCAAATCATTGAATGAACCGGAATTCTCAAGTAAACCGGAATTTAAATATATTTGTTCCCCAAATTACCTGGGTTCAAACTGGATTTGTTAGACTGGAAGGTTTATGAAATTACCAGAGGGTTGATGGTTACTTCTTGATCTATATCATTATGCTATGGAAACTGCCTTTGATCTTTGTGAAGGAGGTAATGGTCAGTTGTGTCTTTGGAAATTTCCCAGTTGTTCGACTTGTTGTTAATGCTCTATGGATACTATAGTCTTTCAGTATGGGTATGAATGACTTTTTTTTTTCACTCCAGACAATATTTGCCGATTTTGAAAGGTTACCCGTCTAAGTATATCTACGAACCGTGGAATGCACCCATGAGCATCCAGAAGGCAGCCAAGTGTGTTATTGGTAAAGATTATCCCATGCCAATGACAAATCATGCGGAGGTCAGCAGAATAAATATGGAACGGATGAAACAGACGTTTCAAAATCTTGCTTTACGTGCTACTGAGAAAGGTAAGAAAATTTATTTTTATTAAGAGCTTTATTCTATTATATTGTGATACATTTCCTCCAGTTGTTTTGGACTCCATGCACACAAAATGTGTTAAGTGATCTTTCATGCATCCACCCTTTACAGAATCACATAATATATATGGGGAAACCACTTAACTTTGTTATGGTATCTAAACGGTTTGGAATTATGGAAAACTGATAATATAGAAGCTTTGTTCTCTGTTACCATCCTCCCTTCGGGGGATTTAAATCTTGTTTGTACATGGCATTGTTTTTTTATACCCCCGCACAACAAATTTGGTGGGGGGGGGTATACTGGAATCGGCTTGTCCGTCTTTCCGTAGACACAATTTTGTCCGGACTACGGACTACTCCTCCTAAGATTTTGCTTCTATTTTACTGAAACTTTACATATGTGTTACCTATGATTTGAAGATGTGCATGTCCTATTTACAAGGCGGAATTTTAATTTTTGACACAATATTTATGATGTTTTGAACTTTATAGCACTTTGCCATTTGTCTGTATACACACTTTTGTCCGGACTACTACTCCTAAGATTTTGCTTCTATTTTAATGAAACTTTACGTATGTGTTACCTATGATTTGAAGATATGCATGTCCTATTTACAAGGCGAAATTATAATTTTTGACATTGATGACGTTTTGAACTTTATAGGACTTTGCCATGTGTCTGTAGACACAATTTTGTCCGGACTACTCCTCCTAAGATTTTGGTTCTATTTTAATGAAACTTTACATATGTGTTACCTATCATTTGAAGATGTGCATGTCATATTTACAAGGTGAAAGTATAATTTTTGACATATTTATGACGTTTTGAACTTTATAGGACTTTGCCATTTGTCTGTAGACACAATTTTGTCCGGACTACTCCTCGTAAGATTTTGCTTCTATTTTAATGAAACTTCACATATGTGTTACCTATTATTTGAAGATGTGCATGTCCTATTTACAAGGCGAAATTATAATTTTTGACATATTTATGACGTTTGGAAGTTTATAGGCCATTTTCAGGATCTATTCCCATGTAGAGACAAGTTTCTAGTCTACTCCTACTATTTTTATCAGAAGGTTCTGAAACTTTGTAGACATGTTTGAAGATTTGCATCTCCTATTTGTGACATGAATTATTAATTTTTGTCAAAATTACACAGGCTTGGACTTTGTCGATTTTCTGCATATATTCCAATATATAGAGCATGTTCTTGTGTAATTAACTAGTCACACAGTTATTACTTACATTTGTACCAGAGTTATGACCCTTCCTATCCTTGGGATTTATTTATACTGTATTGAAATATTACTCGGAACGGGAGACTTGTGTCTTGCAGGGCGGGGGGTATCTCAGTTATCCCTTAGGATAACAGTTACATCTAGTTTTGTATATTTTTATGTTTCTATATATATTGTTGTTGTATGGAAATAAAGTGAAGTAAGAATTCATTATTAGCACAGTTATCCCATGCTTTTTGGGAAGAACATGATTTGTCATTCTACAGCAATATTTTGACTGCCATCTCCAAGAGATAGTTATTAAACCATGTAATCTCTACCAGTTCAGCCAGTTAGTTAATTCAGCATAAGACATGTGATGACTACTTCTAGGTGTTGAATCGCTGTGGTGTAAAATCAGTGATATGCTGAAGAAATCAGGCACTGAATAGGCACTCCACATTAATAGGTCCTCATCTTCCTGTTCGAGCAAGTTTCATCGGCCTATTATTTTTACATGGGAAATTACAGTTCGTGTTGTTCTATTATCAGATCATCTATGACACATTATCCCTTAATTTTACAATCACAATTTGCAAGAAAGATAACTTTTTCTTGGTCGGCATTTCAATTTTTAATTCTGTTTTATCTCACAGCAACCCTCAGCAAACAGTTATTCACATCAGATGCGTTGCAGTATGGGAAACATAACCGAGGTGAGCTATGTTTGTCTTTGTTCATCCTATTCATTTAATTTCTCATATTTCGTCTGATTATGTGCATGTAATATTGATCAATAAACAAATATGAGTCACTATTTGGAAATAATCACTGGAAAATATATCACCCTGTGATAAAAATTTGAAAAGATATATATCAAATGATCACAGTAAAAACTGTCTTTGTGTATGGTAAATATAGTATTAGAAAAAAGTCATGACTAACTCAGACTGATTGATTTTGCTAACTAGTTTCACTGCTTTCAGCAGTTCTTCAAAGCATCGTTTATTGAAATCAATTCGATTGCGGTTCTATTTATGTGCATGTGTGTTTTTCACAATTAGTTACAGTGGTCTTGGTGATATTATACACATGCACAAGATTACAAACAAAACAATATACAATTTACAATATATATAATATATATGCATACAACAGTTACTGATATATCCTTTCGTTATGTATAGAAATTCTTAATATGAGTTAAACAACATGTGCTTTTTGAAAGCAGTAAATCTCAAACTCAAAAGTTAGAGCTAATGTGCCCTTCTGGATGTTGAATTCTACCTGTGTTTTGAATTGTCTTTCCTGTTTTAAATGTTTGGAACTGCAGTGCATTGTTCACCCTCTGAGTGGTGCATGGAATTCTCTTTTAGAACAGCTTGTGTAAGACCTTTGATATATGAGAGAATAGACACATCTGATACTGGCATTAAAACCACCTCTTCTGTTCTCACCATATAATGCGAGAGATGAACAGTAAATCGGAATGGCTTTCACAGCACATCTCAACTGGCCAGACAGTCATAGATGGTGGTTTGTTTGATATTGATCGAAGCTCCTGCTAGACTTGTTTTGACAATTGTGTGATATAACTGCAATTATGTACACTGTTTGTAACTGGCAAGTCGATTCGTTCACTATTCCTTTAAAATTCTAGAGGAGACCAATCAAGTTTTACATAGGTTCCAGTCGACATGGCGTCTTCATGATTATACATGTACCATCACGGTTTACTGAGATTGGATCAATATATTAATAAAAATGATTTCTTCCACAGGTGGAAATCACCCCTCAAAAGCCATAATGATGAATCAGTGTTCAATGGTGAAAGGCAACCACCCGGGGGAGAGTCAGACCGCTGACCAGAATATATACACCAGCATACATTCTGATTCCTGTTAATCTAGCTGGACAGCTGGGACATTAGTGAATAGCTAGTTCCTTACTGAGGTACAGTTTATATCTCAGTCCTTACCATGATGTGCAGCCGTCGCCATTTTCATATTATTCCTGGCAGCCCTCTAGTGTAACCAGTGACATGATCTCAGTGAGATATTCTCCAAGTTGTATTCGGCTTTAATCCCATGTACCAGATATTGCTGGAGGCATCTAAGTTGCTATGAGAAAGTTTGTATTGAGTGGGGTTTGGCTTGCTACATCTCTCCCTCAGCTTTCATGATGCAGCATGAACACTAGTTTAACACAAAGTACAGTCCGAGCTTGGATTTACCATGTATGTTATACCCAGTATCTCCTAGTCAATATACAACCAATCTTCGTCATTATATCCGGTTGTTAAGGAATAATCATTTATGATCTGTTCAGCATCTCCTCTATAGTCAATATACAACCAATATTGATTATTATATCTGCTTGTTAAGGAATAATCATTTATTATGATCTGTCCAGTATCTCCTCTATAGTCAATATGCAACCAATATTGGTCATTATATCTGGTTGTTAAGGAATAATCATGTATGTTTTATCCAGTATCTCCTCTAGTCAGTATCCAACCAATCTTGGTCATTATATCCAGTTGTTAAGGAATAATCATGTATGTTTTATCCAGTATCTCCTCTAGTCAATATACAACCAATCTTGGTCATTATATCCAGTTGTTAAGGAATAATCATGTATGTTTATCCAGTATCTCCTCTTTAGTCATTATAGAACCAATATTGGTCATTATATCTGGTTGTTAAGGAATAATCATGTATGTTTTATCCAGTATCTCCTCTAGTCAGTATCCAACCAATCTTGGTGATTATATCCGGTTGTACATTGGTTATTATATCTGGATGTTCAGGAATAATCATTTATGTTCTATCCAGTATCTCCTCTATAGTTAATATACAACCAATATTAGTTATTGTATCCGGATGTTAAGGAATAACCATGTATGATCTGTCCAGTATCTCCTCTATATTTAATATACAACCAATATTAGTTATTATATCTGGATGTTAAGGAATAACCATGTATGTTCTGTCCAGTATCTCCTCTAGTCAATATACAACCAATCTTGGTTATTATATCTGTTTATCAAACAATTCCAGTTAAAGACAGTTATCCTGATTATATCTGGTTGATCAATATACAATCAGATGGAGATAATCCACTGTTTAGTCGAACAAAGGCCATCAAACTTTGATGAGGTTATCAGGCAAAGAATAGTTTTTTACCCCTCGGCCAACTTTGGCCTAGGGGTATTGTCGTCATCATGTACGGCTGTCCGTCCGTCCGTACATCCGTTACCGCGATATCTACAGAACCGTTTCATGCATGGCAACCAAACTTGTTACATGTACATCTATTTATCTTCACGTAAATCAGAAGCCTATCGAAAATGAGTCATCTCGGACAATATTTTGCAGAGTTATGCCCCTTTTTACAAATAAAAATCCATTTATGATTTGTTATTGTGATAATTTCAGAACCGTTCCATATACAACATCCTAACGTGATACAGTTGTTTCTCTTGACCTGAACTAGATGCCTATCGAAAATGAGTCGTGTCAGAAAGTATTTTGCAGAGTTATGCCCCGTGTCTAATAAAATCCACTAATTCCTATGTTAAGTTTGCATATAATTTCTATATCATGTTTGTATACTATCACATTTATTTATTGATTGGATGACTGATTTATTGATTTATTCTCTTTTTTAGTTGTGTTTACCAAGATATGACAAACGTATATCTATAGTGTATGTATTTATTCCAGAAACAAATTAATTTAAGGGGAGGAAAACTTTTTTTTTTTTCAAAGAAAGTACACTTACAATACCAGGGGTAAATATTTCTTCCCACAAGCCAATCAATTGGTAGAGACACCCTTACATTATAATAGCTGGGGTTCGGAGCCGAGGGGTTTCGATAGCGCAGCTTCATGTTTAAAACAGAACTTTGGCCAATGGATGTCTGAATATGTGTATGATTGGTGATAATATTGACTATAATTGAATCATGGAATAAAACTTATTCATGGATGTTATCAATGGATACATGTATATTGTGCAACATTGTGATGTCATAACTGTACAATATACAGAGGGACGACAGATACACATCCAGTTACCATGGTTACTGGCTGTATTCCTATGCTGGTGTAGGTCGAGGTACAGTAATTCAGAAAAAAAAGATGGGTGATTTTGTAACTTGACTTTTCTGCATGGATCTGTACTTTCGTAGGACATATGAACATATCAACTTCTGCGTGATTTGACATCAGTTGTAAGAAATGACAATTTGCATCTGATTTTCTACAAGAATCTTTTCTTCTGTGGCCTGTATATCTCTGCCTGTGAAAAGCTTGTGAGTTTAACTCAGGAAATTTAATTGACAAAGTAATCTCTCAAGGTTTGTATCGGCTGTCTTTTTATCAACACCTCACCATGATATTTGTTTTGGTGATACTTTTACAAGCATGCCATAATAATGTATTAATGGCAGCTGAGTTTTGGAATGGATTCCCTTCAGCAAAATGGATTGGGAAGAAATAGAAAATCTTGTTTTCTTATACAGAGAAAATAGTCCAATTTGTGACGTTTCAGGTTCTTTTATACATAATAATATAAAAATAAATAAATATATATATATATATACCTCATCAATCTACTCTCAAAGCATGTGTATTTTTTGTTCTAAAAGTTTCACAGCCTGTTGAATGCTTATCATGTGTGTTCATGCGCCATGTAAGAATCACGAGACAATGCATACAATAGCCAAGTCTAGGGACAACTGTGTGTCTAGACTTGAGCCTTTTCAGCTGCACAGACTCCGACAATAGCTTCCTACAGGAAGTATCTACCATCATGTATGTGTCAGTTTATTTATAAATGCTGAATATCAGTATGTTCACAGTACTGTAATGCACACATATTGTCCGTTATCAGATGATCATTCTTTGTTCCCCTTGTTATTGGTGCTTATGATTGTTCTTTACAGTTGAATTATATCTGTATCCATTTCTTCTTGTTGCCATATTTTGTGACAATAAAATTAAATATCTCAAGGTTTTGTGCGTCTGATTTCATGTCATTGTACTGCCTGTTGTGAGACCTTACCAGATCATGGATCAAGTAATTTAGGATACACCTGCCAAAAAAGCAAACATATGGGACGATGATGTCCGTCTGTCCATCCATCTGTAGGATGTTAAGTCATACTAAGACCATCGGTGAGCATAACAGTACGTTATAATGAATCACCCGATGGCCAAGGCACCACCCTCGAGAGCTTCAATATAACATCAAATACGCCATATTTGGACCAAATATGCCCAACATATTGCCAAAACTCCCATGGCAGGCATCCATCCTTACCTTCAAAGCCCTGATACCACTCCAGTTTACCTGTACAGTGTGAGCCAAATCATAGACCCTCCACACTACAACATTTGCCCAACAAACATATTGACCAGTTTACATGCCATGGGTTTTACCAAATCTTACTGCTACTGTTTGAAATGAAGAGCAATCTCTCGCACCAAGCCATGATGAAAACCAGGAATTTTAGCCATCCACAGAGGCCCTGAAAATGTGGCAAAAATGCGAAAAGAGCAGTTCCTTTACAGTATCCCAGACTGCCCAACGTCGCATTAATAAGGTTTCCTTCCCTTGCATTCATTTACTGCAGGTCTCGTGAGAGAGGATCTGGGATGGGAGATTTAGGTGTTTTCATGAGATTTGGGGTGAACATCGTTTGACGGATGTCCACAAGCATTAAGGTGGCTATCTCCTCATAAAATAGTCCTAGATGTAAAAGCTAGGTAAATTCCCCCAAAATTAAAGATATCAACAAATGTTGTCTTCTGCTGACCGATAAAAAGTTCACTTTTATATAGCGCTACCTATTTTAATAAAACTGGTTGAAGCTGGTCTAAACCACTTCAACAGGTCTAAACCTGTTCCAATGTGTTTGAACCAGATGTACTAAAATAGATGGGCATCTAGCACTATAAAAGTGAGCTTACTGGCTATTTTCCGCCCACAGTCTACCACGATGTTCAATTTTATGACCTGCTCAAAGCCATATTCCATCGCCACAAACGTGCAACTAATGAAGTACACAAGTATTCATGTACAGAGTGTGGTATAGTCTTTGAATGTCCCAGCCAACTGAGACACAACGGATCATCCATGGATCACACTCGCCACTCTTGGAACCGGATGATTCGGTCCCCATGGAGAGACGAGAGACGAAGAGACCATGGAGATTGATCCGGGGTGAGGGTTGTCCACTGTCTTTGCTTACCAAACAAGGTCATGGCGTGTGATATGGTTACTTCAGCTAGCTCTCTAAAGCATGGGCATGTGAGGATTGTGGTCGAGTCTTCAGACTTCACAGTCAGTTGGTGGTTTCTCTATTACGACTCTGGATGTGCATGCACATCATGACCTCACCACCCAGTCATAGTCTACACCACCAGAGCTCCAATATTCCACATCGCACCTTCTACCTCACATACCTGCCCCTACTGAGCAGTGTAGAGGTAGGCATATCCCCAGTGTACGCCCGAAATGGCGCTTCCTCTACTACTCCCCAAATGACGACACCAGCCCAGTCATAGTCTTCACCACAAGAGCTTCAATACAACGCATTGCATGCCACATTTAGACCACGTATGGCCCCTTGATCACCCAAACATGCGAGTTTCCTCTCCTGCTGATGACGTCAAAGTCTTCCCTGGTAACATTCCAAGGTCCATCCCAACATACATGGTCCACCTGGAGGGGTCTATAGGTAGGCATTTATCCAGGGTGCTCCCAAAATTGCGCTTCCCTGCCAATGCCGATTAGGATATCAGTACTTCAGTACTAGTCTACACCACGATTGCTTCATTATAAGACTCTGCCCAGCCCACCTAGAGCAATGATGGCCCCTGGATTGCCAAAACAAGCCCCTTCGCACCCCCAAATGTCATCTTTTTCCAATAGCGGC
>JAVTVY010008216.1:0-48939 GCA_036873755.1 Hanleya hanleyi | reverse complement strand
AGCATCCTGGCTTCGCCTCTTCGCATCCTACCTTCGTCCTTCGCATCCTGACTTCGCACCCTGCCTTCGTGTGTCGGTCCGTAATCATTAACACAATACAGCGATGTCCCTTCTCGGCCATCATACAAAATACATTACATTATTTATTTCCGAGAAAACGGGCAAAACGCATCTCCGGCAAACTAGGACCGGGAGTTTCTGGGGCCTATACGGGCCCTGGTCCCTCGCCTGTTGCTCTATGAGAATTCGCTTATTTTAACTTTGTGTTAATAAATCGTATTCGTATCGTACTGTTTTCTAATGTGCCAATACGAAATACAACTAGAAAGTCAAATAGATTCAGGCATGACATGTGACTTTTTGACTCCGGCTATCTAGGATCCGGAGCTTCCCTGGCCTTGGCGGCCCCTGGACCCTCGCCGGTTGGGCTATCTTAGTCGAACCCCCTATGAATTTTCGCTAGATCCGCTCTTGAAATGCGTGTTTTATGTTCATGTATCTAACTGTCTAAGTATGATAAACGTTAAAATATCAGTCCCCCCTCCCCAAAGCCAACATATGATAACAAGTGGAATATATGTGACCATTGCCAACTAACATAATATACCTCGAAATAATTCCATAATAATTACGGGTGCTTATATCTTTCTATCTACATGAACGTCTCGAAACTAGACCTATACGTTGAACTTTGAGCAAAATACCGGCCCGAATATTTGCATTTAGTATAACAAAATGAACCGTGGGCTACAGCTAATCCGCTAAGCTGATATGCTTTTACAACGAGAAGAAATACTGGCCCAGTCTGCTGTATGCACTACACAAAAAGACGGATTTCACGTACTGGGTAAATGTATTGCTTATCAATGGGAAAGGCCACTATTTGCATTGATTCACATAAATGCCCTCTAGTGTGGATGTTTGTATTTCATAGCGTATGACCCGTACATTGCAGCTTGAGGCCAAGATGACAAATACATTTACGGAGTATATGTTATATATATGCCATCCTATATTTCATATATTCAAAATAGCATGGTCACAGAGCACAATATTTTAGTATCAACGTATTTCCCATACAGCATGGAATGTAAAATAACCATTCATGGCAAGACTGCCTTAGATATTAATCAAATAATATTGTTTGACTACATTCAAGAGGTATGACAAAGCATTCGTATATACGGATATTTATTTAAATTGAACCTATCACTGAAATGCAATGTCGAAGTTCCATCAATCGACTTCCTCCAAGAGGTATGTCTGATACTTGCTCATTATGATCTTAAACCTCATAAGAAGGTAATTCTTTTATATGGCAAATATTAAGATTTGACATCATGAAATGGTAATTCTGATACACGGCAAATATTAAGATTTCATCTAATTTCATCCAGAATGTAAAGAAAACCAAATGAAACATTCTATGTTATTTCAGCGTCTGGTAAATATATGCATATTTCGCCGAAAGCAAATATTCAGTCTGACCCTTTCACTGATGATTATACGGGTATGCTATTTTGTGTTATATGGTCAGCATATATATGGCAGAACTGAACTTTTGCAACCAGTTTGGTATATATTGCAAATATATGCAAATGTTAAGGAATGACTGTGCTGCAAACATATTGGAAATATTTTCATTTACCAACATTTTAAACTCCTTTAAATTTTGTCAATATTAATATTTCATTTTGCAAAATAATGCAAATTTAGGAATGTGCTATGGCTTTGTTGTGTACCGGGGGTAGGGTACATATTTTAATTTAGATCAAACAACACGCTCTCGTGGATAGTGTGAGTGTGTAATACGTGGCATGCAAGGGAAACTGTGTGGGGTTTCTTTGCGTATTTCATACAATAACAACCCCAATGAATTGGTTAGAAAGCTCCACTTCTTGGCGATTTCCACTTCGTCGTTTCAGGAGTCACCCTGCAGCATACGATGGAAACGAGGAATCCATGTAATATATTACAACGAACAAAATAAGCTACGTGATTCGCTTGTAATATACATAACATCATAGTTTTACACATTCCAACGTTATATAATTTACAGAAAAATACAAAAGAAATAAAACCTCATACTGTATCAAATGCCTTGTCTCAAATTAGTCACAAATGCGGCCTTAATTTACTATCCATATCCGAGTATCCCACACTCTGGGTGATGAAGAAATTGAATACAAATGTTTAAGTTGTCTCCTTGGTGAAATTTACACATATTTCAATCTCTGTGCTCTTTTGGGAACCATATGAGTAGTATAGTAAGCGTAAATTGATAGAATAGCGCGTCACTGCGCATGCGCAGAAAAAAAATGTGGCGGTATTGTGGCGGTGTGCGCAGGAGTGTTGTGCGCAGGTATGACGTCACTTCCGGTTGGGGTGAATGAGGCGTGACCTTGGGGGCATGTATTTCTCCGCGGTGATGCGGTCTGGCGGTGATGCGGTCTGCCTCCGCGGACCGAAAGTAGTCCCAAAACTGTGGGTTTTCGTGGAAGTGTTCGGCAATCTGTAGGGACCGCTAGTGGACCGATGGGGTCGAGTGAGGTATCAATGTGAAGCTTAGGTGAAGGGGCATCTAATGGGCTGGGTGTGGGGTTGACATATCGGCCTTCTGCGCATGCGCGGCGGCCGAAGGGTATGAAAATAGCCTTTTGGAGCTAGGGGAGCCCCTAGTGGACCGATGGGGTCGAGTGAGGTATCAATGTGAAGCATTCATGAAGGGGCATCTAATGGACTGGGTGTGTGGTTGACATATCGGCCTTCTGCGCATGCGCGGTGGCCGAAGGGTATGAAAATAGCCTTTTTTGGAGCTAGGGGGAGCTCCCAGGTGGACCTGATGGGGTCGAGCGGAGGGGCATCAATGAAGCATTCATGAAGGGCATCTAATGGACTGGGTGTGGTTGACATAACGCTCTGAAAGCAGCGCGTGGTGGCCGCAGCGGTATGGAAAATACTTACTAGGAGCCCCTAGTGGACCGATGGGTCAGAGTTAGGTATCAAAGTGAAGCATTCATGAAGGGCATCTAATGGACTGGGTGTGGGGTTGACATATCGGCCTTCTGCGCATGCGCGGTGGCCGAAGGGTATGAAAATAGGCTTTTTGGAGCTAGGGGAGCCCCTAGTGGACCGATGGGGTCGAGTGAGGTATCAATGTGAAGCATTCATGAAGGGGCATCTAATGGGTTGTGTGTGGGGTTGACATATCGGCCTTCTGCACATGCGCGGTGGCCGAAGGGTATGGAAATAGCCGTTTTGGAGCTAGGGGAGCCAATAATGGTCCGATGGAGTTGTATGAGGTATCAAAGTGAAGCCTAGGTGAAGGGGTATTTGATGGCTGGGTGGGTGCATGTAAAATTTTTCCTGAAAAAAATACGGAACACGGACTTTATCGAAAAACCTGGGAAAATGCCTATATGGGGTATGAGGGGTATATAGGTCGCCGGGCTTAACGGGCTTGTCTATCAACAGAGTTATCTTCCCCTAGTTCCAGGGTGGGTGTATGTAAAAATTTTCCTGAAAAAATACGGAATACGGACTTTATCCTAAATTACGGGAAAATGCCTATATGGGGTATGGGGGTATAGCACCATCCTGGGAAACCTACTTCTATACATTTGCGGTAGGGTTGTGGGGTCTCGTTTTACTCGTCTCGTCATTTAGAACATGATAAGAAGTGTCCCCGTGCGAATCGGTGAAATTTTGGAAAAAAGTCACCGAACCCCATATAGTCCCATACTGGGGTATAGGATCAATGTTTGTCCCCCTGGGAAACGTACTTCTATACATTTGCGGTAGGGTTGTGGGGTCACGTTTTACTCGTCTCGTCATTTAGAACATGATAGGAAGTGTCCCCGTGCGAATCGGTGAAATTTTTGAAAAAAGTCACCGAGCCCCATATAGTCCCATACTGGGGTACAGGTTCAATGTTTATCCCCCTGGGAAACGTAGTTCTATACATTTGCGGTAGGGTTGTGGGGTCTCGTTTTACTCGTCTCGTCATTTAGAACATGATAGGAAGTGTCCCCGTGTGAATCGGTGAAATTTGAAAAGTCACTGAGGCCTGTAGGTAGTAGGCCCATAGGCCTATACTGCATGGCTATGGGTGGCAGAGCCCACACGGGGTGGACATGTTGGAGTCTAGGTGGGCCACTCATGGTCCAATGGGTCGAGTGAGGTCTTATTTTGAAGCTCTCGTGGAGGAGCACTTGACTACACTAATGGTTCGTCCGTGTTCAATAGTCTGCGCATGCGCAGTCTGGCCGTAGTATAGAAAACAGGCATTTTGGGTGCCATGTAGGGGTGTGTTTGGGTTAGAGATGAGCTAATCACGGTTCGAATGGGTCGTGTGAGGTGTCAAAGTGAAGCTTGTGTGGGGTAGAGTCAGAATGGTGTGTTTTTGAATGCATGTCGCGTTAATCTGCGCATGCGCAGTTGGTTGTAGTAAGTAAAGTGGCCATTTTGGGGCAGTGAAGGAAGGTATTGGGGGTCGAGATGGGCTATTCACGGTTCAAATGAGTCCTGGAAGGTGTCATCTTGTAGTTCTCGGGGTGTACATTCTGATTTGAGGGATGTTCGCGTCATCTGTGACGTCATCGGTGACGTCATCGGTACGAGTAGTAGCGAAAGTGGACATTTTCGGGCAGTGCATGAAGGTATTTGGGGTCTAGATGGGCTATTCACGGTTCGAATGCGTCCTGGAAGGTGTCATCTTGTAGTTCTCGGGGGGTACATTCCGATTTAAGGACCTGTCGCGTCATCTATGACATCATCGGTGACGTCATCAGTACAGTAATGGCAAGAGGGCATTTTGCAGGTGCTATGTAGGGTGTGTTTGGGAGTAGAGAGGCATATCCTTGGTTCGAATGGGTCGTGGAGATTGTCAAAGTGAAAACTGTGTAGAGGTAAGTCAGAATGGCGTGTTTTTGAATGTAAATCCCGCGTCAATCATGCGCAAATTAGTTGTAGTAAGTAAAGTACCATTTTCAGGGCAGTACATGAAATATTTAAGTTGGAATGAAACATTCCGATTCGGCCACGTCGGCGCGAGGGTGTCATCTTGTAGTTCTCGGGGTGTACATTCCGATTTGAGGGATGTCCGCGTCATCTCTGACGTCATTGATGACGTCATCGGTACGAGTAGTAGCGAAAGTGGACATTTTCGGGCAGTACATGAAGGTATTTGGGGTCGAGATGGGCTATCCTTAGTCCGAATGCGTCGTGTGAGGTGTCATTTTGTAGTTCTCGGGGTGTTCATTCCGAGTTGAGACATGTCCGCGTCAGCTGTGACGTCATTGTTGACGTCATCAGTACGAGTAGTAGCGAAAGTGAACATTTTCGGGCAGTACATGAAGATATTTGGGGTCGAGATGGGCTATTCACGGTTCGAATGCGTCCTGGAAGGTGTCATCTTGTAGTTCTCGGGGTGTACATTCCGATGTGAGGGATGTCCGCGTCATCTGTGACGTCGTTGATGACGTCATCGGTACGAGTAGTAGCGAAAGTGGACATTTTGTGGGTGCGTGGGGGTGAGTTTGGTGTAGAGATGGACCATCCGCGGTGCGAATGCGTCGTGCGAGGTGTCATCTGGTAGCAACGCCCACCAACGCCATTCTTAATGCTTCAACGCCCAGGTGAAATAGCTCAGAAGCTCTGATATTCCATGGAATTGTCACTAATTCTTCGAAATGCAGTGACGCCAGTCGACGCCCGTCGTTACACCTTAACACTGTAACATAACACCATGATATAGACCGGACAGAGAACAACAACAGCAACAACAACAATGATCACACAACAACAAGAAGTTTTTTTCATATAGTTTATTCTCCCCAATGTTACATCATACCCACGTTGGGGGAGCCGCGTTGGGTATATTTACAATTCAAGATATTCTTGTCGATAAAAGAAGCCACCATTTGCATCTGTCATATTCGTTCCTGTCCGTTAGATGTATTCTCAGCTGCTACGCTCAATCAAGTCGCATTTCGAAAGTTCCATCTTCGGCCATGTTCGCTCTGGGCGATTTGTTTAATCGTCATCAGACCCAGGCCAGAGGATACCGTTGAGAAAGATATCCTCAGATAGTTGTTTGCGCATTCTGGGTATCTATCAGTGCATGGAGTGAATGCTTTCATCGATGGGGGTAGTGGAGTCGAGGATTTAACCACGAAGGAGCAGCCAAGCATTGGTGACCCTCTCACTATCCATGAAAGATGTTGGGGCGCTGTTCATAGGCCCATTCCAAGGGATCCACAGTGTCCAGTTGGGCCAGCATCGTCTCTAGCGACGCCCGATTAGTGATTGTGAAAGGATGGTCGTACACTGGGTTGATGGCACTGGAATAGAAATAGCACAATTCACGCGTCATCTTATGGCATAAGATGTACCCAAATGCTACATTTAATGTGAAGGACGTAGGTTGGTCATTGAAGATGGCTTCCACGTAGCTGCGTTGATGGGTGAGGTCGGTCAGTCGGAAATTGTACAAGTTCAATATAGGGCGATGACGGTGGAAGCAGTGTCGGATCATGGACCAATGGCGTCGATACATCTCACTCACTGGATGATCTTCAGGTAAGAGATCGCTGGGAACATCCACCGCATCTTCCAGAAAATGTTCGTTGTTGTCAGGCGTATGACTGGAAACAGTGATGCTAGGGACCGGCTGGATATCTAGGCTCTTCTGAGCTGTGGGTATAGGCGGGTTCTCCGTGATCGCATCACCAGTGGCATTCTCCTCCCCGGGTTCATCTTCAGTGGATCTGTCCCTCCTGGGTGCCTCTTCAGTGGAAAGTTGTCCCTCATGCCGTGGTGACGGACCATGAATAAAACGCTCATGCCGTTTTAACTGACTGGGTCGTCTGAAGAGTTCACCGCATTCTTCGCATGGACGCTTGGGTGGCCCATGAATTGAACGTTCATGGCGCTGTAAATGATCTGGGCGCTGAAACGACAGTGTAGGCCTACATATCGTACAGCTATGCCGGGCGGTTCCATCGTGCTTGGAAGCCTCATAGCGGCGCAAGTCGTGCCGGCGAGTGAATGATTTCGAGCACGTAGTACAAGTGAACATCTTGGTGGTTGACAGAGTGTCTGATGAAACGGCCAGGCCGTTTCCTTTTTATAGCAAGCTAGCTGTTGATCTATTTTTAGCACAGTCAGTTCAACTTGGACGTCAGCGACAAGAACCCGGATGTAGGCGTGTGTGTATGTGTGTGCTTGCGAGTGTGTTTCTTGGTTCGGAGCTCTTGGAGCTCAAAGCCTGTGGAGCTCAGAGCTCAGAAGTGACATTTGCATATACTCTCTGTGAGGTCACTTCCGCTTCCGTTCACGTGACCGGAACTGACCTTTGACCACGGCGCGCAGCTAGCTTGCTATAAAAAGGAAACGGCCTGGCCGTTTCATCAGACACTCTGTCAACCACCAAGATGTTCACTTGTACTACGTGCTCGAAATCATTCACTCGCCGGCACGACTTGCGCCGCCAGGAGGCTGCCAAGCACGATGGAACCGCCCGGTATAGCTGTACGCTAAGTAGGCCTTCACTGTCGTTTCAGCGCCCAGATCATTTACAGCGCCATGAACGTTCAATTCATGGGCCACCCAAGCGTCCATGCGAAGAATGCGGTGAACTCTTCAGACGACCCAGTCAGTTAAAACGGCATGGGCGTTTGATTCATGGTCCGTCACCACGGCATGAGGGGCAACTTTCCACTGAAGAGGCACCCAGGAGGGACAGATCCACTGAAGATGAACCCGGGGAGAAGAATGCCACTGGTGATGCGATCACGGAGAGCCCGCCTATACCCACAGCTCAGAAGAGCCTAGATATCCAGCCGGTCCCTAGCATTACTGTTTCCAGTCACACGCCTGACAACAACGAACATTTTCTGGAAGATGCGGTGGATGTTCCCAGCGATCTCTTACCCGAAGATCATCCAGTGAGTGAGATATATCGACGCCATTGGTGCATGATCCGACACTGCTTCCACCGTCATCGCCCTATATTGGACTTGTACAATTTCCGACTGACCGACCTCGCCCGTCTACGCAGCTACGTGGAAGCCATCTTCGGCTACAATCACCAATCGGGCGTCGCTAGGGACGATGCTGGCCCAACTGGACACTGTGGATCCCTTGGAATGGGCCTATGAACAGCGTCCCAACACCAAGTGGATAGTGGAGAGGGTCACCAATGTTACGTTCTTCGTGGTTAAACTGACCCACCACCCACATCGGATGAAAGTATTCACCCATGCCCTGATAGATACTCAGAATGCGCAAACAACTATCTGAGGATATGTTTCCTCAACGGTATCCTGGCCTGCCCGATGACGATTAGAACAAAACGGTTCAGAGCGAACATGGCCGAAGATGGAACTTTCTGAAATGGCGACTTCTGATTGGACAAGAGTAGCCGAGAATACATCTAACGGACAGGAACGAATATGACAGATGCAAATGGTGGCCTCTGATTGGACAAGAATCATCTTGAATTGTAAATATACCCAACGCGGCTCCCCCAGCGTGGGTATGATGTAACATTGGGGAGAATAAACTATATGAAAAAAAAATTCTTGTTGTTGTTGTTCTCTCATGTGTCATCCTTGTTGTTGCTGCTGTTGTTGTTCTCTCTCTCCGGTCTATATCATGGCGTTATGTTAGAGTGTTAAGGTGTAACGACTGGCGTCGACGGGCGTCACTGCATTTCGAAGAATTAGTGACAATTCCATGGAATATCAGAGCTTCTGAGCTATTTCACCAGGGAGTTGAAGCATTAAGAATGGTGTTGATGGGCGTTGCTACAAGATGACACCTCACACGGTCCATTTGGACCGCGGATGGTCCATCTCTACACCAAATAACATCTTTCACTGCTAAAAAAAGCCCACTTTCGCTTCTACTCGTACTGATGACGTCACCAATGACGTCACAGATGCTGTAAATATCTCTCAAATTTGGGTCTATACTCCGAGAGCTACAACATGACACCTCCCATGACGCATTCGCAACGCAGATGGTCCATCTCTACACCAACCAGACCCAATCAAATGGAAAAGCCAGCCAATTCCAAGGCAGACGAGCAATCGTTGAAGATTGACGAAAAGGTGTCGGTTCCCGCTCGACTCCCCAAACGAGTTACCAAAACATACCCGCCCATAACTATGGAAATGATAGATGATTTCTTCAGTGTGGGTTATAGCTCAACCAGGGGAGAGCCCGGAGATCTCCGCTACCATCGCCAGCTATGCCTGACCTGCCTTGAAGGTGTATCCTTGGCCGGATGTGATCTTTGCATGAGGAGAGAGGAAATTTTCCAGTGGGCGAAGTGAATTGAACATCCGGTCACTTTTACATCCGGGGACTTTTACATCTGGGTACATTCGGGTTCTTGTACATCCGGGATCTTGTCGCTGACGTGTGCGCCTACATCCGGTAGGCAGTTGAACTGAGTGTGCTAAAAATAGATCACCAGCTAGCGTGCTATAAAAGGGAAACGGCCTTGCCGTTTCATCAGACACTCTGGCAACCACCAAGATGTTCACTTGCACAACTTGCCAGAAGCAGTTTACTCGTCTAGATAATTTACGACGCCACGAGGCCTCCACCCACAACGATACTCGGTATACATGTACAACCTGCGCACGGTCGTTCAATCGGGAGGATGTTTTACTGCGCCATGAACGTTCAATTCATGGGCCACCCAAGCGTCCATGCGAGGATTGTGGTCGGCTTTTCAAACGACCCAGTCAGTTGCTGCGACACCAACGTTTGATTCATAGTTCATCACCACGGTATGAGCGACAACCTTCTACTGAAGAGGAGCCGTGGAAGGTCCGACCCAGTGAAGATAAGCCCGGGGAGACGAATGCCACTGGTGATGCGATGACGGAGAGTCTGTCAATACCCACAGTTCAGAAGAGCCTGGATATCCAGCCGGACCCCAGCATTACTGCTCCAAGTCATTCGCCTGACAACAACGAACATTTTATGGTCGAGCCCATAAATGTTCCCAGCGATCTCTTACAGGACAGCCATCCAGTGAGGGACGACGATCGGGGCCATTGGTCCATGACACGGTACTGCTTCCACCGTCATCGCCCTATTCAAGATATCTACAATTTCCCACTGACCAAACTCACCCGTTTACGCAGCTACGTGGAAGCCATCTTCGAAGATCAAACTACGGCCTTCAAATTGAATGTCGCTTTCGGGTACATGTTACGTCACAAAAGGACGGACCAGTTACGGTATTATTACCCCAGTGCCAACAACCTTGTGTTTGACCTGCCGTTTACCATCATTCACCGGGCGTCGCTAGAGATGATGCTGGCCCAAGTGGAACAATTGGATGCCTTGAGATGGGCACATCGTCAACGCCCCAACACACAATGGGTGGTAAAGAGGGTAACCAATGTTGCGTTTTTCCTTACCAAGACGACCAACCACCTCCATCGGGTGAATGCGTCACCCATGCACTGATGAATACCACAACATGCCGTACATACTCTCTATGTCTACATGCTGATCGTTGCCTTGAGCTCAGTAAACACTTGTACCTGATGTGACGATGCGTTGAATAATAAAACATGGTGTTTGATATTTCAATTTGTTTTGCTGTGAACATACTAAACATACCCAGGGCGGCTCCCCCAGCCTGGGTATGATGTAAAATTTGGGGATAATAAACTATATGACAAAAACTTCTTGTTGTTCTCTCATGTGTCATCCTTGTTGTTGTTGTTCTCTCTCCGGGGCTCATAGAACTCGGCGCATGCACACACGCACACAGACACACAGACGCATACACACACAGACGCATACACACACACATGCATACTCATTGCGCAATGCGCCGCAAGGTCAATGGGGCTCGACATGCGCTTTCATACTACTAATCCATTCTTCACTGCCCCAAAATGCCCACTTTCGCTACTACTCGTAATGATGACGTCACTGATGACGTCACAGATGACGCGGACATCCCTCAGCTCGGGATCTACACCCTAAGCGCTACAAAATGACACCTCCCACGACGCATTCGGACCAAGGATAGTCCCTCTCTACCCCAAACATACACCCACACTTCCGCTACTACTCGTACTGATGACGTCACTAATGACGTCACAGATGACGCGAACATCCCTTAAATCGGGGTCTACACCCCGAGAGCTACGAAATGACACCTCCCAGGACGCATTCGGACCAAGGATGGTCCCTCTCTACCCCAAATACCTTCCTTCACTGCCCCAAAATGACCACTTTCGCTACTACTCGTACCAATGATGTCACCAATGACGTCACAGATGAAGCGGACATGCCTCCAATCGGAATGTACACCCCGAGAGCTACAACATGACACCTCACACAACGCATTCGGACCAAGGATGGTGCATCTATACCCCAAACACACACCCACATAGCCCCCAAAATGACCACTATAATTACTACAACCAACTGCGCATGCGCAGATTGACGCGACTTGCATTCAAAAACACGCCATTCTGACTCTACCCCACACAAGCTTCACATTGATACCTTCCACGACCCATTCGAACCGTGAATAGCCCATCTCTATCCTGAACACACACCCACATACCCCCCAAAATGCCTACTTTCCATAATACGGGCCAGGCTGCGCATGCGCAGACTATTGAACACGGACGAACCATTAGTGTAGTCAAGTGCTCCTCCACGAGAGCTTCAAAATAAGACCTCACTCGACCCCATTGGATCATTAGGGGCTCACCTAGACTCCAACATGTCCACCCCGTATGGCCCTATACACCCATAGCCATGCACTATAGGCCTATGGGCCTACCCAGGCCTCGGTGACTTTTTTCAAAAATTTCACCGATTCGCTCCGGGATACTTCCTATCGTGTTCTACATGACGAGACGTGAAAAACAAATCCAAACAACCCTACCGCAAATGTCGAGAAGAAGGTTTCCCAGGGGGACAAACATTGATCCTATACCCCCAGTATGGGGCTATATGGGTCTCCCTGAACTTTTTCCAAAAGTTTCAACGATTCGCTTCGCGACACTTCCTATCATGTTCTACATGACGAGACGAGAAAAACGCGACCCCACAACCTATACCGCAAATGTCGAGAAGAAGGTTTCCCAGGATGGTCCTATACCCCATATAGCCAGTATGGGACTATATGGGCTATATGGTACTTTTTCAAAAATTTCACCGTTTCGTGCCGGGACACTTCCTATCATGTTCTAAATGACGAGACTAAGAAAACGAGACCCCACAACCTATACCGCAAATGTCGAGAAGTAGGTTTCCCAGGATGGTCCTATACCCCCCATACCCCATATAGGCATTTTTCCGGATTTTTAGATAAAGTCCGTATTCCGTATTTTTTCAGGAAAATTTTTACATACACCCACCCTGGAACTAGGGGGAGATAACTCTATTGATAGGCAAGCCCCGTTAAGCCCGGCGACCTATATACCCCCATGCACCATATAGGCATTTTCCCAGGTTTTTCGATAAAGTCCGTGTTCCGTATTTTTTTTTCAGGAAAAATTTTACATGCACCCACCCAGCCATCAAATACCCCCTTCACATAGGCTTCACTTTGATACCTCATACAACTCCATCGGCCCATTATTGGCTGCCCTAGATACCAAAACGTCTATTTGCATACCCTTGGGCCACCGCGCATGCGCAGAATGCCGATATTTCAACCCCACACCCAGTCCATCAGGTGCCCCTTCACATAAGCTTCACATTGATACCTCATATGCCCCCATTGGACCATTAGGGACTCCCCTAGCTCCAAAACGTCTATTTTCATACCCTTGGGCCACCGCGCATGCGCAGAATGCCGATATTTCAACCCCACACCCAGCCCAGTGATATGCCCCTTCACGAATGCTTCACTTTGATAACTCATATGACCCCATCGGACCATTAGTGGCTCCCCTAGATGCCAAAACGTCTATTTGCATACCCTTGGTCCACCGCGCATGCGCAGAATGCCGATAGTTCAACCCCACACCCAGCCCATCAGATGTCCCCTCACATAGGCTTCACTTTGATACTTCACTCGACCCCATTGGACCATTAGTGGCTCCCCTACATCCCAAAACGTCTATTTCCATACCCTTGGGCCACCGCGCATGCGCAGAATGATGCTATTCCAACCCCACACCCAGCCCATCAGATGCCCCTTCACATAAGCTTCACTTTGATACCTCACTCGACCCCATTGGTCCATTAGTGGCTCCCCTAGCTCCAACACGGCTATTTCCATGCCCTTGGTCCACACGAGTTGTCTCCCTTGCGTCAGTGTGTGCAGATGGCGCTATGGTTAGGATCGACGCCGTGATGTGGAAAGGGCGTCCCCACACCATCCTGGAGCCGCCATTTTGTTTGTTGATTTTCTGCGGAGATACACGGGACAATAAACACTCGACCCTAGGGTGGTACAGATGCTAGACTGATTCTATTAACATGGTACAACACCTATAGATTATGTTTATTACTAGGACGTCAGCGAAATACTAGTACCCATCCTCCGCATGGCAGAACTGTACAACCCAGAACAAGTCTAGACATGCCTTGATCACGTGATCGTCATGGGAAACCCCCACTGGGGAATCCCTGGGAAACCCCTCCGCAATTTCCTCCGCAAAAATTTTACCCGGGGGAACAAAAAAGTAGGTCAATACGGTCTGTAATCCACTTTATATACTATTGCCGTCAACAGTTTTCAATGATGTCAGCAAGACCGTTCGATGAAATTGCGATAGTTACAAATGATAATAATATAGCACGAACTTCGGTCAAAACTTTTCCTCCTAAACATGATAAATACTGTTTTATCTCATAGAACACGGCATTATTTGCACTGGAGTAAGCTGACTCACACGAGGAAAATGTATATAACAATATGTGAAGCCGTACCTTCCTGCACTGGCGATACTGCGTCCGGCATTTGACGATTTTGCTTACGATTCTTACAAAATGGATCAGGTACATGTATTGCATAAACCCAAATCATTCGGATTCCTCTCAACAAAACTAGCCTTATTTCCAAGACTAAGAAAGTCGAACATACCAATGTTAACTATATTTTTCATGTAGGCCGATAGAGTAAGACTGACATACATGTATGTTAGGTCTTCTGGAGCATCCGAGAAATTAACAAGTGTCCTTGTAAAACGGGTGAAAATAGAGAATATTAAACTAGTCAGACATACTTCCATCAGTGCGTGTGACAGGATAGAAATTCCGCTTTATATTAATGGAATGTTATGTTTGTTTTTCACCAGTAGGAAGGGATATTATTGCGTATGAATCTTCAGTAAGAAAATGATGATAACGTTGTTCTTTTCTCTGGGAGAGGGGACTCACATTGTGGGAACATATACACTTTCCTCTCGTGGAGGAGGCTCACATGGTGGGAACATACAAACTTTCCTCTGGAGGAGGGGGCTCACATTGTCGGAACATAGAAACTTTCCTCTGAGGGAGGGGGCTCACATTGTGGGAACATATAAACTTTCGGGGCTCACATGGTGGGAACATACAAACGTTCCTCTAGAGGAGGGGGCTCACATTGTAGGAACGTATAAACTTTCCTCGGTGGGGGCTCACATTGTGGGAACATATAAACTTTCCTGTGGAAGAGGGGACTCACATTGTGGGAACATATAAACTTTCCTCTCGAGGAGGGGGCTCACATTGTGGGAACATAAAACTTTCCTCTGAGGGAGGGGGCTCACATTGTGGGAACATATAAACTTTCCTCTGAGGGAGGGGGCTAACATTGAGGGAACATATAAACTTTCCTCTGGAGGAGGGGGCTCACATTGTGGAAACATATAAACTTTCCTCTGGGGGACGAGGCTAACATTGTGGGAACATATAAACTTTCCTCTGACGGAGGGGGCTTACATTGTGGGAACATATAAACTTTCCTTTGAGGGAGGGGGCTCACATTGTGGGAACATTTAAAATTTCCTCTGGGGAAGAGGCTCACGTTGTGGGAACATATAAACTTTCCTTCGGAGGAGGGGGTGGGCTCACATTGTAGGAACATATAAACCTTCCTTTGGGCGACGTGGCTCACATTGTGGGAACATATCAACTTTTCTATGGGGGAGGGGGGCTCACATTGTGGGAGCATATAAACTCCCCTCTGGGGGAAGGGGCTCACATTGTGGGAACATAAAACTTTCCTCTGTGGGGGTTTCACATTGTGGGAACATACAAACTTACCTCTGTGCGAGGGGGGCTCACAATGTGGGAACATATAAACTTTCCTCTGCGGGAGGGGGCTTATAAATGTAGCGTTAAAAGAGAGAGAGGAAGACAGATAGAGAGAGAGAGGGGGGGGGGAGAGAATTAAGGTTTAACGTAGCGTTCAGCAATATTTCAGCTCTATGGCTACGAGCAAACAAAAATCAACAACCCAGCAACCCAAAAATAATCAACACAACACACTAAAAACAGGTACTTACATTAAAATTTATTCAACTAACCGATTTCTCTGAAATAACCTAAAATACAGTCTTCTTTTACCCGACTAAAAAGATCCTATAAAGTACCTGCTTGATAAAAGAATCTCTCACGATTTTGAAATCTATATACAGTCGATCAGAATGTGTATCGTTAAACGAGGTCAAATTTGATTTCAATCCGACTTTTTATAATATAATGCTTTATTTATTTTTAGAGGATTCCACACAGCCCAAAGTGCATAATGCAAAATTTCTACCAATATCAAGTTAACTAAACTAATAAAATGTTCTGACTGTCAGGGTACATGTATGTTTAAAAGAACAAAAACCCTTGGATAAAACAGTCAGTTTACTTTAATTCTCTAAAATAGTGATGGAATAAAGCTCATTTTTATTGATATTTTCCATCTGATCTTCAACATTTGCTGTATAAAGTTCCGTTTTGCAAGATCGGTTGAATATAAGTATTAATGCCTTTAAGTTTAGGTTTAAGTCATTCAAATTTGTTTTGTGTATTTGTTCATAACTTCTTGTCTCCGCGCTCAGCCCAATATAATTTTATCCGCAGAAATATTACCTCTTAGCTTTGCTACATTTGTACAGTTTGTAGATCTTGCCAAATGTTACCAACCATTTCGCATTCTACGAAAACTTGTTCAATATTTTCAGTTTTATTTCTGCAAAAAACAATTCATTTTCAGTCTTTCCTGTTTTATGTAGAAAATAGTTGGTACTCAATATTCTGTGAAAAAATCTAAATTGAAAATCTCGCAGACTGGTGGACCTAGTGCTCTGTGTGATTGAAATAAATACGTCATTCCAAGATATTTCCCCTTCTTTATTTAAATATTTCTCTCATATGGAACAAGCCTGTACTATTGTTCAAAACATTGTAAAACATCCTGCACCCGTTCACTTGTCTCGCCAATATTCTTAGATATTGGTTAAATTGGGGATTATATTTAGGAGTAAGGGAGTAATTTTTGTTCACATCTACTTTCCGTTGTTGAGGAATTGCTTTAGTCAACATATTGTAATAAAGAAAGGTTCTTTTTATCCCGTAAATGAGTCATATGTTTGCTTTTTAGTCGCCAGACGTCGTCAATTTTCCCCGCGTCTTGCACATCGCTCCACTTTCTATCTCTTCAGCCGATAATTTCCTGTCGATACCACGGTCATTGATGTCTTGAATCTGTGACTTGTAGGCCTCAGCCCAATGTGAATCCTTTTGCAATGTGTGCTCAGTGTTTTTGAGTGTTGCTAGCACGGCGCTATAGTTATCGCAAGTTATTTTGTTCCCAAGGATAGTTTGTTACCCAGCACTGTTAACTGTCATCATATAACAGATTACCTCGAATCATTCTCAGTTCTTGTTCCTCTTTGAATGAATAAATATGTCCAGTCATAGAGAATTTCCTGCAGCGATATTCCTCACACTGTGGTATTGTTTCTGTGCAGAGTTCAGCTCTAAAAAATATTTGAATGTGCTATTTTGTATTCTTGTCGTGAAGGTTAGCAGTATTCACATTGCATTGTATGAATTCAGACATTTCACTGAGGCTGGTCATTTCAAGGGCACTTGTATTTTCATCAATGTTTACAGGCATTGTACTCTGTTGGAAAAGTTCAGAAGATGAGCATGACCTGGACACAAACTTGTACTCTTGAATTCTTGATGAGAGTAAGAGTTAATTAAAGTTTCCGCTTTCAAGTTTGTATTTATGAACAGTCCTGGCCGGGTTTGTATCAACCGACTCGCTTCCTTGAGACATGACGGAGTTCCTTGAACACATATGCCGAACTCACCACAGTCACATGATGCTGAGATTTTCGCACACATGAGCATGAGGAGCGATCTCCTTGTTTTAGCTGAAGACCAAAATTGTCACATCCAAGAAAAACGTTCACAGTTTTTACCTGACGTTTCAAGAGATTTTCTATAGACCCGAAACAACTCACCAAGTGCGCCAATATCAAGCTTGTTTGCAGAACCTGTAATTTTGTCCATTCTTTTGAACTTTCCCCATTGTTGATACATCCAACGTGTATTTATTCAGTTTCTTTTTGTGGAAAGAATTTGCGGCTGCATGGGTGATATTGATCACTCATCGCAAAGGTTTCCTGTCTGGACAATTTATCCTTACGATGATCTCCAAAACATATTACACATGAACCAGTTGTTCCACAGATTAGTTTAACATAAACTAAGACAAATGTAGCTCCGAAGATTGAAGTCATAGTAGTGCGTCATATGATACTATATTTCGGTTATAATTTATGCCATCATCAGGATCGATCCTGGTCGAAAAGGTTTCCTGTCTGAACAATTTATCCTTAAGATGATCTCCAAAACATATTACACATGAACCAGTTGTTCCACGGATTAGTTTAACATAAACTAAGATAAATATAGCTGCGAAGATTGAAGTCATGGTAGTGCGTGATATGATACTATATTTCGGCTATAATTTATGCCATCATCAGGATCGATCGTGATCGAAAAGGTTTTCTGTCTGAACAATTTATCCTTACGATGATCTCCAAAACATATCGTGTGAAATAGAAATTACATCAACGTACTTGAAAATAAGTTAAACTCCTCTCTCAAGCCTTTCATTTTATTACACGTAAACGGTAATCATCTGAAGAAGCGTATATTTCCAATCGACTACATCGGTGAAATAAATACAAAAATATCAATCAGAATCTCCATCACTCTTCCATCCCCATTCAGCCCGCCCACCAAACACCCTGCCAGTGAAACCCATCCATTCCCGGATGCAATTCAACCTAAAGCGCATATAATAGGACGTAACTCCGTAATTCTTGTACTAGCACCCAAATACACACACAAAAAACACTTACAATCCCAGTTATAATATGAACAATATAATAATATATGTTTACCACCCTGGTCTTTAAATGGATTTGATAGTTGAACTGAGATTCCTATAAACCAAATGACACGCCAAGAAATGTTGAATTTCTTGACAAGTCAAACTGAGTTCTGGTAAATAATCCGGTGAAAAGTAATTCTCTTGTAATGCAAATCCACCGGAGTTAACTCATTTCACTGCTGTCCTACTTTCTGTTAATTATGCTGACATGTTTATCTCCCTGATAAAAGGACCAAGAAACGAAGGCAACTGACTTACCACTATTGGCGATCATTGTTGCATGGTAACATCGAATACATAGATAAGGTAATTGTCCGTTCATACAATGAACGAAGCAAAATATACCAATAATGTAAACTTATTTTCCGGCAGGACAATCACTATCGTTTACAAGAGATATTGTAGCTAAGACAGGAAGGATGTCCATGATCGAGGGCTAAAGGATCTGGTACGATAAGATGGACAAACGGTCCCAGCGAGCAGTTCATTCACAGCGAATCACGTGACTCAAGAGGAATTGAATGAATTCGGGTTGAACGCCGAGAGCGCGGTTTGCAAGGCCAAGCATATTTTAATCGTGGTTTTACACTCTTACCCCTCTTATTTAATTCATGCTGTTATATGATATCTTCCCTGTTACGTTAATGCCGTTAATTGCATAAATAAAAAGACAAATACGGAAATGAAATGAATAGATTTTACTCGCCACTCGCTGAACTGAATGTCCGCAAGTCTCATTTCTTTAAGAGAACCAACGACAACTCTCGTAGGGTCATTTTTGTCTTGGCGTCTGCAACATACTGTAAATACAGCCTCATGTGCGGTAGGTGACGAGCATCCTATATGGCGTTCGACTGACAACCACGCACAATGTGGTGAACAAGGGCAATCAGCAATGTTTAAAGTTCCGAATGTTCATCGTGCCCAAAGTAACTGTTGCACGATCAGTTTCATTTGACCGAAAGGTCCTTCTGGGTTTACGCTGACCACCAGCTGCAAATGCGCCTCGTCTTTACTGGTGGTAGAACTGTTGTCGGTATAAGGATTAAAATAGATGCGCTATGGCCGTAAACTGCATTTGTCTATTTACCCATTATGATTGGTCAACATATAATTTTCTCATTTGGCCTTGATTTCGTCTACTTGGCAAGACCATTGTTGATATCGCATACATCCCAAAGGGTAGTAAATATTCTTCATCATGGACATGTATATTTTTACTTATTTATGAACGAATTCAACGCACAGATTTCCTGAGACCACGTTTTTGATACGACTAAATACTATTTTTGATCAAATTAGTCCAGATATTGTTGTGTGCAATTCTCTAATCACGCGGGCAAAGCTAGCACGGGAAGAGAAAACTTCGCAACATTTGCTGAATATTATATCTTGAGATATAGACCATTTCCACTCATTCTTTCTACTAGCAAATATTCACATACATATTGTAATTATGGTGAAAAAACGAAAAACGCATAAAACTATCAAAACATTTTGGACGAATATTTTGGGATTCGAACCAGCAGATCATCAATCAAAACGATAACTCTTCTCGCGACTCTATCCATTCGGCCAACTCTTACTCGTACATATAACGTTGCTCCAATTATCGTATTTGAAATTGAACACCAAATGACCAAAGACAATATTCCATAAAGTTTCATTTTTTATATGAAGATAAACGATAACCAAAACGTGCTTTGTTGAACAACTAGGGATTCGAAAGAGAACTGTTATGTGTGAATATTTTTGTGGTTATAGTTTATCTTCATATATTTACACATAGACAAACCATGCGTTTTCAACCCAAAACTGTCAATTTCACACAAACCTACCACTTTGGAGAGCTCTTGTTAAAAAACCATTGCTAATCGAGACGAGCATTTCATATTTTAAGTTTCATTTTTCATCTACAATCGTACCTCACTTGGGGCGATTTGTCCACCTTAACGTACGAGGTCCGACAATTTAGCAGTAAGTACATGCGAAACATCACTGTCAGAAAAAATCTGTAACACTTATTGAACGCGTAAAAGCGTTCATCCCTGACTAATTTTAGCGGTTGCTGGAATAAGTTGAAATAATGATGTGGAATTAATCAACTGGTCCATTTTAAACAATAATGAAAAGAAAAAGGTACCAAAAATTCCACAACGCTAAGTATCTCAACAATCGAAATATGGGGTTAGACGGCACTGAACACTAACGTTCCTATTGATGTCCAAATCAGGACACCATGTCGTGTTAAAAACTGAACACTTAACGTTCATATCCGAACACTAGAGAACAGGTATGAACACGCGTGTTCAGAAATGATCATCATGTTTGAACACCAATGTTCACAAATGAACACATATTCTGTAACACTTTTGGAACACTAGCGTCCGCATGAACATGTAAAAGTGTTCTATTATGCGTAAAAGTGTTCAAAAGTACACACTTCAGAATGAACACTAATTTTTCAGAGTTCCAATATTCAGCACTCGGCGATATTGTGGACAACCTATTTCGTTGTGTTTATTGAGGACGATCTATTTGATGAGCTTGATAACACTTCAGTGACATATTTTAAGTAAATCTCTTTGCATACTGATTTTCGTACTTGAACACTTTTACATGTTTGAAAGGTGTTACAAACTAGTGTGCAATTCAGTGTTCAGGATTTGAACACTTTTATTGACAGTGATGGTCGGACGGGATAGAGAGTATTCTGAGTTAGACTGAGAGATAACTTATATCACATATCATGTCACATAGTTTAAATCATGGTATTAATATTTGGGAGGACATTTCATCTCCTTTGCTTTTTTTGAAAGTTTGCACGAGTTGTTTGACAGAGGGCGCTAGAACCTTATTTAGTCTGCTTGAGTCATGATCAATTCACACCATAGAGTGGTTGAATGCGTCATGATGCACGCGAAATATATTCATACATATAGCACCATGGGAACACCCCTATGAGAATATGATTTCTTAGAAAGATTTTATTCTAAACAAAATTCACCCCCCCCTGCCCCACCACTCCCCTCCCATCTGTTCAATTATGCGACGGAGATATGTATTCAATCTGACCTCATCTTACCAAGCTGCAGAATGGTAGACAAATTAACAGGCCTTCTATCCAGAATTGAACAGGCTGGCTTGGGATAGGCTTTTCACATAGGTAGCCTTGCTTGATGTGAAATAGAAATTACATCAGCGTACTTGAAAATAAGTTAAACAGCTACACGATCTCTCAAGCCTTTCATTTTATTACATGTAAACGGTAATCATCTGAAGAAACGTATATTTCCAATCGACTATATCTGTGAAATATGTACACAAATATAAATCAGAATCCCCATCACTCTTCCATCTCCATTCAGCCCGCCCACTAAACACCCCCCCCCCCTAAACACCCCCGCCCACTAAACAACCCCCCGCCCACTAAACACCCCCCCCCAGTGAAACCCATCCATTCCCGGATGCAATTCAACCTAAATTGCATATAATAGGACGAAACACACACACACATAATATAAGTTTACCACTCTGAACATAAAATGAATTTGATAGTTGAATTGAGATTCCTATAAACCAAATGACACTCCAAGTAAGGTTTAATTTTTTGACAATAAAGTCAATAAATAATAATAGTAATTCCCTTGTAATGCAAGTCCACCGGAGTTAACTCATTTCACTGCTGTCCTACTTTCTGTTAATGCTGACATGTTTATCTCCCTGATAAAAGGACCAAGGGAACTGACTTACCATGCAGTGTTCGTCTTTGAATCCTCCAATATGGTAAAGTAGTAATGATATCATAAAAACATTGATATGCAAATGCTTCAAATTCTGGTAAGGTCGGGCATCCCGAGATCAAACTCTAGTTGTTGAAAAGGCTCGGCGCCGGGCAATGTTTCAAAATTGGCAATACCGTAAAAATGGGAAAATAGATATTATATATGACTTCAGAATTAGGAAAATCGAAAATTTGATATTATTTATGTTGGAAGTCAAAAGTGACGCGAAACAGCGTCGACTGACGTTTGAAATCGGGCTTTCATACATTTTTGGCTTTTTCTTATACATTTTAGATCAATTTTCAATTTTACTAAAATAACACCAAAGGGAGATTCACATATGTTACCGTAACTACTTGTTCCTAATACAGTCTATAATTATGGAAAGTTTCTAGAGACCCCAGAGGAACACAAATGCGATACATCCCGTCCGTCTGCTCTTTAAATTTTTCTGGAAAATGTCCCGGAGGATTGTTTTTATTATCCCTCAACCTAAATCGTAGCATTCCCATTGGTCAATTTAATAGGGCGTAAAAACCCGTACACCCGGATCTCTCATTCTCCCAACGTCAGAGTTTGTAACCTCGAAACCGTCGATGAACAAGACTCTGACTTCACAAATACCTAACGCGCAGCCCGCATTTTTCTTTTCCGCTGAGCCAATGAGAGAGCGTGTTATATTTTCCGGTTGACTACGTCATCACAGCTCATCACGGGCGGTCATAATGTAAACAACATTTGACAGGCTAGCATTTCGATTCACGCTGAGACCTATTGTAAGCATTAATTGATAATGACCCTGGAAAATGGATCAAGCATGTGGCAGATGTGACCAGACAATCAACAAGCGTGTGTCTTTCAGAAAATTATATTATGGCCATGTGTATCGAATGATATCTGTGCTTCAAGTCGCCGGTCTTGAACTCAGCGAGGGAGGGCAACACAACACAAATCAATGTCAACACAAAATATAATATTGAAAAATTACTCAAGCCAAACTTACTCATCTGAACTTCAGCGAGGTATATATTATTATGTATTTATGTGCAACAAGTAAGTAATAAAAACAATCAATGAAGGAGGTGGACGAGAAATATGCATCGGAACACATCATAGACCTAATTTCCTCACAGTACTAAATATTAAATAATAAGATATCTGCAGTTAAATGTGTTTCTCTGGTTATAACCATAAATAATATTAAGATTTTGTCTGAAAATAACGGATTTCAGTTTAGCAACTGTGCAACTGTGATTTAATTTAATAATTGATTCATTTTTTTTTCAAATGGCATTTTTTTTTATCAAACTAACTTATGTAAATTAGCTCAAACTAAAAAATGTTTATCAAATAAATTGGCTTTGAATTAAAAAATGACAATAACAGTACTGTCACAATTTTCAGTATTATATTTAACATTTATATTATAATTTATTATTATTATTTTATAATATAATTTACCTGTTTATAAACTTACAATCGAACCACCGCATGAGCCTCGTCGGCGATAATAGCCGCCGTGGTTTTCCCGTGTTTAATTAGCAAATCGCGGTTCTCTTCATGGTTTAACAGTAATTCGAGGCTTGAGAATACAAATGAATAAGGTCCCTCCTGTAGTTTTTGTCTGTTGCAATCGCCAGATCCAAAATACGTGGCAGTAAATCCCAGGGCTCGAAGTACATTTACTTGCTCGTTCATGATGGAAGTTAACTGACAGATCGCAAATACCCGTCCGGTTTTTCAAACAGGACGCCCCTCAAAGATTTGCCGCTGTTCGTTCTCGTCCATATACAACGCCTATGTTGATTGGCTCGCCGAAGATTCACGGTGTTCACCAGGATGAGTATAGATATTATATCAAATCTCGTTCTTACTCACCACCTACTCATATCTAAACTTATATAATGAGTTTATTTTAGGTTAAACAAAATATGCATGTACTATATTGTCCTTTTTAACTCAGTTTTATACTTTTTATAGATAGGGTCGTTGGGATTTTATTATTATTAAATTAAGTTTGTTGATCCGTATATATATATACCCTTCGATTTATGTCTCTAACCTCGCCATGCCATTAAATAACGCCTTTGGAGTTTGTTTTTTCTACATGTTTTTTAATCATTAAAATTCCGTATAGTAGGATATTTTAAATCAATATTTATGTTGTATATCAAACTCAATGCAACGATCTGGCGCGCATAATTTTATTAAATTGAAAGCGCCATCTAAATTAAAAACAGACAGACTCGCCGAAGTTACGCTGAGCTTTTCGGAAATCATCGGCCACTTTCGGTAATCTCAACAAGTTCGCTTCGTCTAGTAACGGAGGCTGTTGACTGGGCGAGAGCCATGCGCAGAAAAACTGCGCGCCGCTTTAGCTCCACTTTGACATCAGAGGGTATATACGACAATAGGGGATATACAATTTGATGCCATGAGAATGGGATCTCTCTACGTCACCGTTTAATCGATCTGACTGATCACGCAGCAATCATCTTAAAGCCGTATACTGATCCATGTCAGTGTGGTCGATTGTACACTCGAACGGAAGGATTCTAAGGAGGGGAACAATATCAGAATCACGTGCGAAAACAGACATGGCGGATCAGAATGCCACCATAATCTAAGTAACGGTATTCTACTTCTCGCGAATCGAGAAGCGTAAATTATGCATAACCGGTACCGAGTCAAGGTCGTAGAGTTGTGCGCTTTCGAAGACCATTTCCCGAAATAAATCAACACACAAAATTATACACAGCCATTGATATTTGATGAAAGGAAGACTCGCTGTATTACGTTCACATACCTTGTAAATGGTGATATTTAGCTTCAACTTTGAAAGCTGACACAGCTTAGCGTTCATGTTGCGCACCTGCATACTCGCGTGGGCAACGGGTTTTGTAAATATGGAGATATGTTCCGTGAATGGATGGACACATATATGCTGCATTCCCATTTCAGAAAACTGGCCATTTAAACACTATAATCCGATACGCTAATTTAAAAAAGGCTTGAGGGATAAAAAATTCGTTATTCAGGTTTTTCCCAGGCTGACTCCTCAGAGTGTATGAGTTTCATGGAGGATCATAACTTTTCATACACTCTGGGAAAAACCTGAATAACTGATATTATTATATTTATTAGAGTGTCTCCCTATATAAATTGTAATGAGATAAAACTGCATATTCCCCGGTCACGTGGGTGTATATTGCCCGCTGAAACTGCATGTTCCATCACCCCATGGAATATACACCAAAGGGAGATAATTACAACAGAGGTCGCCCCGTTCTCTCGTTCGCACTGCAAACAGTCGATCACGGAGTAGTTCGTCGAGCTGAGTTTAGCTGCAGAACACAACAGAAATAAATATTTCCCCCATCTAACTGTAAGTAGAATCGTACCCAAGCACATTATTGGAGTAACTAACAAGAGTCATCGTATACACACTATATGTGTGTTGCGAGATTTGCAAGACAGTAGTGAGGCAGCTCCGAATCAGCGAAATCTTGTGTATGGTAAATTAGGTTGCAGACGATTGCCCACTAAAAACAACCAACGGAAGGATTGCGCTCTTGCAAAATAAAACAAAACAATATTTATTGCCTGCGGCTCGAGCAATATGTACATCTTCAGGGCAACAAAATTGCATATTCCCCTCAAAACAAGTAATCAGCTCAGTTCTGAGCAGGAGAGTTCCGCGACTTGGATGAAAGCCAGTGGACGATGGGATAGTCCTTCAAGTTACATTTTCAATTTCAATAGTGCATCTAACAAGTAAGATGAACAATTTAATTATTAAATTGACACCTTCCACAACCAAATTGGACCACTAGTGGTCCATATCGACCCCAAAATGTTTATTTCCATACTACGGCCTGCCTGCGCATGCGCAGAATGATGATATTCCTATCCCACATTGACCCGTTTGGATGCTCCCTCACGTGTGCTTCACATTGATACCTCATACGACTCCATAGGACCACTAGTGGCCCACCTAAAACCCAAAACGTCTATTTCCATTCCCGTTTCCCACAATTCCCTGTCTGCGCATGCGCAGAATGTTGACAACGGCCGACACACTTCTCCAGGCGGATGCTCTTTCACGAATGCGTCACATTGGTACCTCACTCGACTCCATCGGGCCATTAGGGGCTCACCTAGATCCCAAAACGTCTATTTCCATACTCTGTATCTACTGCGCATGCGCAGAATGTTGAAAACGAACGACACACTAGTCCAGGCGGATCCTCCCTCACGACTGCTTCACATTGATACCTCACTCGACCCCATCGGCCCACTAGGAGCCCAACTAGACCCCAACACGTCTATTTCCATACACTTTGTCTACTGCGCATGCGCAGAATGATGATATTTCAACCCCACACCCAGCCCATTGGATTTCCTCTCACATATGCTTCACATTGATACCACGCTCGACCCCATCGGCCCACTAGAGACCCACCTCGGTCTCAAAACGTTCCTTCCAATGCACTTTTCCCACAATTCCCTATCTGCGCATGCGCAGAATGTGGAACACGGCCGACACACTAGTCCAGACGGATGCTTCCTTACATATGCTTCACATTGATACCTCACTCGACCCAATCGGCACAATAGGGCCCCACCTAGACCCCAAAACGTCTATTTCCATACACTTTGTCTACTGCGCATGTGCAGAATGACGTCAGTTCCGCGTCTCACCCACCCCGTCGGATGCTCCTTCACGAATGCTTCACATTGATACTTCATACGACTTCATAGGACCAGTAGTGGCCAACCAAGCCCCCAAAACGTCAGTTTTCATACTCTTTCCCACATTTCCCTGTCTGCGCATGCGCAGAATGTTGCCAACGGCCGAGACACTAGACCAGGGGATGCTCCCTCACATATGCTTCACATTGATACCTCACTCGACTCCATAGAATCACTAGTGGCCCACCTAAAACCCAAAACGTCTATTTCCATTCCCGTTTCCCACAATTCCCTGTCTGCGCATGCGCAGAATGTTGACAACGGCCGACACACTTCTCCAGGTGGATGCTCTTTCACGAATGCGTCACATTGGTACCTCACTCGACTCCATCGGACCATTAGGGGCTCACCTAGATCCCAAAACGTCTATTTCCATACTCTGTGTCTACTGCGCATGCGCAGAATGTTGAAAACGAACGACACACTAGTCCAGGCGGATCCTCCCTCACGACTGCTTCACATTGATACCTCACTCGACCCCATCGGCCCACTAGGAGCCCAACTAGACCCCAACACGTCTATTTCCATACACTTTGTCTACTGCGCATGCGCAGAATGATGATATTTCAACCCCACACCCAGCCCATTGGATTTCCTCTCACATATGCTTCACATTGATACCACACTCGACCCCATCGGCCCACTAGAGACCCACCTCGGTCTCAAAACGTTCCTTCCAATGCACTTTCCCCACAATTTCCTATCTGCGCATGCGCAGAATGTGGAACACGGCCGACACACTAGTCCAGACGGATGCTTCCTTACATATGCTTCACATTGATACCTCACTCGACCCAATCGGCACAATAGGGCCCCAGCTAGACCCCAAAACGTCTATTTCCATACACTTTGTCTACTGCGCATGTGCAGAATGACGTCAGTTCCACGTTTCACCCACCCCGTCGGATGCTCCTTCACGAATGCTTCACATTGATACTTCATACGACTTCATAGGACCAGTAGTGGCCAACCAAGCCCCCAAAACGTCTGTTTTCATACTCTTTCCCACATTTCCCTGTCTGCGCATGCGCAGAATGTTGACAACGGCCGAGACACTAGACCAGGGGATGCTCCGTCACATATGCTTCACATTGATATCTCACTCGACTCCATAGAACCACTAGTGGCCTACCTAGACCCCAAAACGTCTATTTCCATACCCTTGATCTACCGCGCATGCGCAGAATGACCATATTTCAACCCCACACCCAGCCCATCAGATGCGCCCTCACGAACGCTTCACTTTGATACCTCATACGACCCAATCGGACCATCCATACCCCATACAGGCATTTTCCCGTATAGATTTAATATGCAATTGTTCGAATCAGGGAAGATAACCCCGAATTTGCCAAAAATTACAAAAGTGCATCAAGAGTTACCTCCCCATTGGAACTCTTCTGTGTTGGAGATAGTTTTTGGTCTCTTGAGCTTGTGGCGCCCCCTGTCGGAAGCTTCACGGGAATCAAGAGCTATCTCTCAAGTTTAAGTGCAAAGAGGCCAATACGACCTTTTCCGTGTTTTATATACTACTCCCATGAAATGAGTTAAATAGCCGTACTGTCTGTGGCATTTTTACTATTGGTTTTCACTCTGTTGTTACATATTATTTGAATGTTTGTATGTCTGTATGAACTCTTATGCGGATAATAAATTCAACTATTTAAAAAATATATTTTCCACCTTTTTCGTACAGCGCAATGACAGTGAATATAATAAAAATGCGATCTATGTGTAACTTGGCGATATATACCGATCTACCGATACCCCTAATCTCCCAAACTATATCTCTAACCACAATCTCCTCTCTCCTCGTGCAAAGATCACACCCGACCAAGGGTACACCTTCAAAGCAGGTCAGGCATCGCTGGCGATGGTAGCGGAGATCTCCGGGCTCTCCCCTGGTTGAGCTGTAACCCACACTCTACGGGATACATGCATTCCATAGAGGCGGTGGGAAACCCGGATGTTGAAAGTACATGCATTCTTCGGATGGCGAAACTGGCTATATGGTTGTGTTACTTGCCTTGGTAGATAGAAATATAGCAGGAGAGGAGTATGTAGATCGGTACATATAGATAACTTATACAGGGACGCATTTTTATGATATTCACTGTCTCGGTCATGTACGAAAAGGTGGGAAACAGTTTTATTCTTTTAGAAAATACCATTGCAATACAGCTCTATACAAAGTTACAATATCCCACGACATTGAATACACGTGCCAATTCGAAACTCTAAACAAATCGTGCTGATTCTAAAAGACATTAACCAAAATGAGAAATTTCTCGATTTATTCAACAAGGCATCGCTTTAATAAACTTCCTTTATAACTCTCCCTGACTAGCCTAAACAAGGATTTCGATTAGTGACTCGGAAATTCTTTTGTGGACGATGAGTGAATACGAAATGTCGGATCTGAAGTTCTCAAGATATATCCTAAACTAAGTTGTTATTTGTATCGGCATTAGGTTCCATGTAAACTCAATGATGTTCGATTGGTATGGTTCCAGATCAGTGGCTCAAGTCAATTGTCAAAAACAGCATGTGTATTTTGATTCTCTCATAATTTTCCGTACAACTGTCTCCGATACTTTGACTACGTAAAACCTTGAACCAAGATGACTGATAAATACATTATAAGTGCCATGACATTGACAAACAGTCGATTAGCCCAAACTGCCGCTGGAAAACTGAATCTGTCTAGCTTTATCTTAGAGTGGCTCAGTTTAATTATGTGATCTCAGTCATCAAAGTCTGTTAGTATAGACATAATTTTGTTTCAGTATGCAACTTAACTCATATACTCGCTGATAATCTGTGTTTGCAATTTGAAGACTTGAATTAAAACAACAATAGCTTCCCTACATTTTAAATTGTTTATAATTACATATAGGTATGTTGACTTATAATTATCTAAATTTTTCTCATGAATAAAGTCTACAAAAACACAAATTTTCATGGAGAGGTTACGTCTGACTTCCATAGTACATGCGGTAATAACACTGCCCCTCATCAGCAGAATCTGTTCTGCATTCGGATTCGTTAATAATTATCCAAGGGAAACAATCACCTAAGAGGGAAACTCTTTTCAAAATTACATTAGAGTTATCTCCCATAAAACAAGAGTATCATCGTCCCTAATCAGTGTGTTTCATACAAATGCAAACTTAACAGGTACTTGTAGGCTCTGCTGTCAATATAAAACCAATATACCAGGAGAAGTAGGGTCGCTTAGATTTGTCTGCATCACATGCGAATAATAGCAGTATGTCCATGATGCTACGAATCGACACATTAAACGTGTGTTCGATTAACATTTAAGTCAATTCAACTTTGTTCGAGTCGCGATCGACAGGAACCGAAAAGGGTCAGTCTTTGAACGCTCCTTATCACAGTGGTATCCTTGGCACCTTCTCCAACTTTGTTCTTATCAAATGTGTTCCTATCAGCCACGACGACCCCGTCTTTTGGTTATCCCCGTATACTTTTGATACGGTAAACATAATACTTGGTGGATATTATCGGCACAGTCGGAAGATGCGCATGTGCTCTTTCCGTTTGCGGAGGATCATTACCAACTGAGTTATTGCCCTTTACAAAAATCCCCCCCCCCCCACGACTCCCCTCCCATCTGTTCAATTATGCGACGGAGATATGTATTCAATCTGACCTCATCTTATCAAGCTACAGAATGGTAGACAATTAACAGGCCTTCTATCCAGAATTGAACAGGCTGGCTTGGGATAGGCTTTTCACATAGGTAGCCTTGCTTGATGTGAAATAGATATTACATCAGCGTACTTGAAAATAAGTTAAACGCCTACACGATCTCTCAAGCCTTTCATTTTATTACTTGTAAACGGTAATCATCTGAAGAAGCGTATATTTCCAATCGACTACATCCGCGAAATAAATACAAAAATATCAATCAGAATCCCCATCACTCTTCCATCCCCATTCAGCCCGCCCACCAACACCCTCCCAGTGAAACCCATCCATTCCCGGATGCAATTCAACCTAAAGTGCATATAATAGGACGAAACTCCATAATTCGTATACTCCCCCCCCCCCCCAACCAACACACACACACATAATATATGTTTACCACTCTGATCATAAAATGAATTTGATAGTTGAACTGAGATTCCTATAAACCAAATGACACTCCAAGTAAGGTTTAATTTTTTGACAATAAAGTCAATAAATAATCCGGTGAAAAGTAATTCCCTTGTAATGCAAGTCCACCGGAGTTAACTCATTTCACTGCTGTCCTACTTTCTGTTAATGCTGACATGTTTATCTCCCTGATAAAAGGACCAAGGGAACTGACTTACCATGCAGTGTTCGTCTTTGAATCCTCCAATATGGTAAAGTAGTAATGATATCATAAAAACATTGATATGCAAATGCTTCAAATTCTGGTAAGGTCGGGCATCCCGAGATCAAACTCTAGTTGTTGAAAAGGCTCGGCGCCGGGCAATGTTTCAAAATTGGCAATACCGTGAAAATAAATGGGAAAATAGATATTATATATGACTTCAGAATTAGGAAAATCGAAAGTTTGATATTATTTATGTTGGAAGTCAAAAGTGACGCGAAACAGCGTCGACTGACGTTTGAAATCGGGCTTTCATACATTTTTGGCTTTTCCTTATACATTTTAGCATGGATTAATTTTCAATTTTACTAAAATAACGCCAAAGGGAGATCCACATATGTTACCGTAACTACTTGTTCTTAATACAGTCTATAATTATGGAAAGTTTCTAGAGACCCTAGAGGAACACGAGTGCGATACATCCCGTCCGTCTGCTCTTTTAAATTTTTCTGAAAAATGTCCCGGAGGATTGTTTTTATTATCCCTCAACCTAAATCGCAGCATTTCCATTGGTCAATCTAATAGGGTGTAAAAATCCGTACACCCGGATCTCTCATTCTCCCAACGTCAGAGTTTGTAACCTCCAAACCGTCGGTGAACAAGACTCTGACTTCACCCCTATACAAATACCTGGCGCGTAGCCGCGTTGTTTCTTTTCCGATGAGCCAATGAGAGAGCGTGTTATATTTTCCGGCTGACTACGTCATCACAGCTCATCACGGGCGGTCATATTGTAAACAACATTTGACAGGCTAGCATTTCGATTCACGCTGAGATCTATTGTAAGCATTAATTGATAATGGCCCTGGAAAATGGATCAAGCATGTGGCAGATGTGACCAGACAATCAACAAGCGTGCGTCTTTCAGAAAATTATAGTATGGCCATGTGTATCGAATGATGTCTGTGTTTCATGTCGCCGGTCTTGAACTCAGCGAGGGAGGGCAACACAACACAAATCAATGTCAACACAAAATATAATATTGAAAAATTACTCAAGCCAAACTTACTCATCTGATCTTCAGCGAGGTATATATTATTCTGTACTTATGTGCAACAAGTGAGTAATAAAACAATCAATGAAGGAGGTGGACGAGAAATATGCATCGAAACACATCATTGGCCTAATTTCATCACAGTACTAAATATTTAATAATAAGATATCTGCAGTTAAATGTGTTTCTCTGGTTATAACCATAAATAATATTAAGATTTTGTCTGAAAATAACGGATTTCAGTTTAGCAACTGTGATTTAATTTAATAATTGATTCATTTTGTTTTTTCAAATGGCAATTTTTTTTTATCAAACTAACTTATGTAAATTAGCTCAAACTAAAAAATGTTTATCAAATAAATTGGCCTTGAATTAAAAAATGACAATAACAGTACTATCACAATTTTCAGTATTATATTTAAAATTTATATTATAATTTATTATTATTATTTTATAATATAATTTACCTGTTTATAAACTTTCAATCGAACCACCGCATGAGCCTCGTCGGCGATAATAGCCACCGTGGTTTCCCGTGTTTAATTAGCAAATCGCGGTTCTCTTCCTGGTTTAACAGTAATTCGAGGCTTGAGAATACAAATGAATAAGGTCCCTCCTGTAGTTTTTGTCTTTTGCAATCGCCAGATCCAAGATATGTGGCAGTAAATCTCAGGGCTCGAAGTACATTTACTTGCTCGTTGATGATGGAAGTTAACTGACAGATCACAAATACCCGTCCGGTTTTTTAAACAGGATGCCCCTCAAAGATTTGCCGCTGTTCGTTCTCGTCCATATACAACGCCTATGTTGATTGGCTCGCCGAAGATTCACGGTGTTCACCAGGATGAGTATAGATATTATATCAAATCTCGTTCTTACTCACAACTTACTCATATCTAAATTTATATAATGAGTTTATTTTAGGTTAAACAAAATATGCATGTACTATATTGGCCTTTTTAACTCAGTTTTATATTTTTTATAGATAGGGTCGTTGGGATTTTATTATTATTAAATTAAGTTTGTTGATCCGTATATATCTATACCCTTCCTTTTATGTCTCTAACCTCGCCATGCCATTAAATAACGCCTTTGGAGTTTTGTTTTTTCTACATGTTTTTTAATCATTAAAATTCCGTATAGTAGGATATTTTAAATCAATATTTATGTTGTACATCAAACTCAATGCAACGATCTGGCGCGCATAATTTTATTAAATTGAAAGCGCCATCTAAATTAAAAACAGACAGACTCGCCGAAGTTACGCTGAGCTTTTCGGAAATCATCGGCCACATTCGGTAATCTCAACAAGTTCGCTTCATTTAGTAACGGAGGCTGTTGACTGGGCGAGAGCCATGCGCAGAAAAACTGCGCGCCGCTTTAGCTCCACTTTGACATCAGAGGGCTGTAAGACGGGGGTATCCCAGCAGCCTTTGCGGCGCTCCCTGACAACAACCGCGTGGGCTAAAGCAAGGCATAGCGACGTATTCACTTAGCCCAGGCAGACCGCGCTTCTCGCCGTTAAATCGTATTTCCTCGACGTTTGCGGCTGGTAATCATTTGGAATCGATAATATATTATTAATAAAGTAACATTTAGCAGCTGAAAGGATCAATTGTGTGGTAAAGACTCCAGGAAAGGGTAATAAACAGCTCTAAATAACCCACAACAGTGATCTACAGGGCGCTAACGCAGCCGTTAAAATCCTGGGGTTAACACAGCGGCAACACCGTCATTGTCGGCATATAGCACGGATAATCTGTTTTAATTTCCCCCCATAAAGCTGTTAATTATCCATATTCAGTGATGTAAACTCAATGATGTTCGATTGGTATGGTTCCAGATCAGTGGCTCAAGTCAATTGTCAAAAACAGCATGTGTATTTTGATTCTCTCATAATTTTCCGTACAACTGTCTCCGATACTTTGACTACGTAAAACCTTGAACCAAGATGACTGATAAATACATTATAAGTGCCATGACATTGACAAACAGTCGATTAGCCCAAACTGCCGCTGGAAAACTGAATCTGTCTAGCTTTATCTTAGAGTGGCTCAGTTTAATTATGTGATCTCAGTCATCAAAGTCTGTTAGTATAGACATAATTTTGTTTCAGTATGCAACTTAACTCATATACTCGCTGATAATCTGTGTTTGCAATTTGAAGACTTGAATTAAAACAACAATAGCTTCCCTACATTTTAAATTGTTTATAATTACATATAGGTATGTTGACTTATAATTATCTAAATTTTTCTCATGAATAAAGTCTACAAAAACACAAATTTTCATGGAGAGGTTACGTCTGACTTCCATAGTACATGCGGTAATAACACTGCCCCTCATCAGCAGAATCTGTTCTGCATTCGGATTCGTTAATAATTATCCAAGGGAAACAATCACCTAAGAGGGAAACTCTTTTCAAAATTACATTAGAGTTATCTCCCATAAAACAAGAGTATCATCGTCCCTAATCAGTGTGTTTCATACAAATGCAAACTTAACAGGTACTTGTAGGCTCTGCTGTCAATATAAAACCAATATACCAGGAGAAGTAGGGTCGCTTAGATTTGTCTGCATCACATGCGAATAATAGCAGTATGTCCATGATGCTACGAATCGACACATTAAACGTTTGTTCGATTAACATTTAAGTCAATTCAACTTTGTTCGAGTCGCGATCGACAGGAACCGAAAAGGGTCAGTCTTTGAACGCTCCTTATCACAGTGGTATCCTTGGCACCTTCTCCAACTTTGTTCTTATCAAATGTGTTCCTATCAGCCACGACGACCCCGTCTTTTGGTTATCCCCGTATACTTTTGATACGGTAAACATAATACTTGGTGGATATTATCGGCACAGTCGGAAGATGCGCATGTGCTCTTTCCGTTTGCGGAGGATCATTACCAACTGAGTTATTGCCCTTTACAAAAATCCCCCCCCCCCCACGACTCCCCTCCCATCTGTTCAATTATGCGACGGAGATATGTATTCAATCTGACCTCATCTTATCAAGCTACAGAATGGTAGACAAATTAACAGGCCTTCTATCCAGAATTGAACAGGCTGGCTTGGGATAGGCTTTTCACATAGGTAGCCTTGCTTGATGTGAAATAGATATTACATCAGCGTACTTGAAAATAAGTTAAACGCCTACACGATCTCTCAAGCCTTTCATTTTATTACTTGTAAACGGTAATCATCTGAAGAAGCGTATATTTCCAATCGACTACATCCGCGAAATAAATACAAAAATATCAATCAGAATCCCCATCACTCTTCCATCCCCATTCAGCCCGCCCACCAAACACCCTCCCAGTGAAACCCATCCATTCCCGGATGCAATTCAACCTAAAGTGCATATAATAGGACGAAACTCCATAATTCGTATACTCCCCCCCCCCCCCAACCAACACACACACACATAATATATGTTTACCACTCTGATCATAAAATGAATTTGATAGTTGAACTGAGATTCCTATAAACCAAATGACACTCCAAGTAAGGTTTAATTTTTTGACAATAAAGTCAATAAATAATCCGGTGAAAAGTAATTCCCTTGTAATGCAAGTCCACCGGAGTTAACTCATTTCACTGCTGTCCTACTTTCTGTTAATGCTGACATGTTTATCTCCCTGATAAAAGGACCAAGGGAACTGACTTACCATGCAGTGTTCGTCTTTGAATCCTCCAATATGGTAAAGTAGTAATGATATCATAAAAACATTGATATGCAAATGCTTCAAATTCTGGTAAGGTCGGGCATCCCGAGATCAAACTCTAGTTGTTGAAAAGGCTCGGCGCCGGGCAATGTTTCAAAATTGGCAATACCGTGAAAATAAATGGGAAAATAGATATTATATATGACTTCAGAATTAGGAAAATCGAAAGTTTGATATTATTTATGTTGGAAGTCAAAAGTGACGCGAAACAGCGTCGACTGACGTTTGAAATCGGGCTTTCATACATTTTTGGCTTTTCCTTATACATTTTAGCATGGATTAATTTTCAATTTTACTAAAATAACGCCAAAGGGAGATCCACATATGTTACCGTAACTACTTGTTCTTAATACAGTCTATAATTATGGAAAGTTTCTAGAGACCCTAGAGGAACACGAGTGCGATACATCCCGTCCGTCTGCTCTTTTAAATTTTTCTGAAAAATGTCCCGGAGGATTGTTTTTATTATCCCTCAACCTAAATCGCAGCATTTCCATTGGTCAATCTAATAGGGTGTAAAAATCCGTACACCCGGATCTCTCATTCTCCCAACGTCAGAGTTTGTAACCTCCAAACCGTCGGTGAACAAGACTCTGACTTCACCCCTATACAAATACCTGGCGCGTAGCCGCGTTGTTTCTTTTCCGATGAGCCAATGAGAGAGCGTGTTATATTTTCCGGCTGACTACGTCATCACAGCTCATCACGGGCGGTCATATTGTAAACAACATTTGACAGGCTAGCATTTCGATTCACGCTGAGATCTATTGTAAGCATTAATTGATAATGGCCCTGGAAAATGGATCAAGCATGTGGCAGATGTGACCAGACAATCAACAAGCGTGCGTCTTTCAGAAAATTATAGTATGGCCATGTGTATCGAATGATGTCTGTGTTTCATGTCGCCGGTCTTGAACTCAGCGAGGGAGGGCAACACAACACAAATCAATGTCAACACAAAATATAATATTGAAAAATTACTCAAGCCAAACTTACTCATCTGATCTTCAGCGAGGTATATATTATTCTGTACTTATGTGCAACAAGTGAGTAATAAAACAATCAATGAAGGAGGTGGACGAGAAATATGCATCGAAACACATCATTGGCCTAATTTCATCACAGTACTAAATATTTAATAATAAGATATCTGCAGTTAAATGTGTTTCTCTGGTTATAACCATAAATAATATTAAGATTTTGTCTGAAAATAACGGATTTCAGTTTAGCAACTGTGATTTAATTTAATAATTGATTCATTTTGTTTTTTCAAATGGCAATTTTTTTTTATCAAACTAACTTATGTAAATTAGCTCAAACTAAAAAATGTTTATCAAATAAATTGGCCTTGAATTAAAAAATGACAATAACAGTACTATCACAATTTTCAGTATTATATTTAAAATTTATATTATAATTTATTATTATTATTTTATAATATAATTTACCTGTTTATAAACTTTCAATCGAACCACCGCATGAGCCTCGTCGGCGATAATAGCCACCGTGGTTTCCCGTGTTTAATTAGCAAATCGCGGTTCTCTTCCTGGTTTAACAGTAATTCGAGGCTTGAGAATACAAATGAATAAGGTCCCTCCTGTAGTTTTTGTCTTTTGCAATCGCCAGATCCAAGATATGTGGCAGTAAATCTCAGGGCTCGAAGTACATTTACTTGCTCGTTGATGATGGAAGTTAACTGACAGATCACAAATACCCGTCCGGTTTTTTAAACAGGATGCCCCTCAAAGATTTGCCGCTGTTCGTTCTCGTCCATATACAACGCCTATGTTGATTGGCTCGCCGAAGATTCACGGTGTTCACCAGGATGAGTATAGATATTATATCAAATCTCGTTCTTACTCACAACTTACTCATATCTAAATTTATATAATGAGTTTATTTTAGGTTAAACAAAATATGCATGTACTATATTGGCCTTTTTAACTCAGTTTTATATTTTTTATAGATAGGGTCGTTGGGATTTTATTATTATTAAATTAAGTTTGTTGATCCGTATATATCTATACCCTTCCTTTTATGTCTCTAACCTCGCCATGCCATTAAATAACGCCTTTGGAGTTTTGTTTTTTCTACATGTTTTTTAATCATTAAAATTCCGTATAGTAGGATATTTTAAATCAATATTTATGTTGTACATCAAACTCAATGCAACGATCTGGCGCGCATAATTTTATTAAATTGAAAGCGCCATCTAAATTAAAAACAGACAGACTCGCCGAAGTTACGCTGAGCTTTTCGGAAATCATCGGCCACATTCGGTAATCTCAACAAGTTCGCTTCATTTAGTAACGGAGGCTGTTGACTGGGCGAGAGCCATGCGCAGAAAAACTGCGCGCCGCTTTAGCTCCACTTTGACATCAGAGGGCTGTAAGACGGGGGTATCCCAGCAGCCTTTGCGGCGCTCCCTGACAACAACCGCGTGGGCTAAAGCAAGGCATAGCGACGTATTCACTTAGCCCAGGCAGACCGCGCTTCTCGCCGTTAAATCGTATTTCCTCGACGTTTGCGGCTGGTAATCATTTGGAATCGATAATATATTATTAATAAAGTAACATTTAGCAGCTGAAAGGATCAATTGTGTGGTAAAGACTCCAGGAAAGGGTAATAAACAGCTCTAAATAACCCACAACAGTGATCTACAGGGCGCTAACGCAGCCGTTAAAATCCTGGGGTTAACACAGCGGCAACACCGTCATTGTCGGCATATAGCACGGATAATCTGTTTTAATTTCCCCCCATAAAGCTGTTAATTATCCATATTCAGTGATTGACTTATTTATCTGGGAAAAACCTGAATAACTGATATTATTATATGCATTAGAGTGTCTCCCTATATAAATTGTACATGAGATTAAACTGCATATTCCCCGGTCACGTGGGTGTATATTGCCCGCTGAAACTGCATGTTCCATCATCCCATGGAATATACACCAAAGGGAGATAATTACAACAGAGGTCGCCCTGTTCTCTCGTTCGCACTGCAAACAGTCGATCACGGAGTAGTTCGTCGAGCTGAGTTTAGCTGCAGAATACAACAGAAATAAATATTCCCCCCATCTAACTGTAAGTAGAATCGTACCCAAGCACATTATTGGAGTAACTAACAAGAGTCATCGTATACACACTATATGTGTGTTGCGAGATTTACAAGACAGTAGTGAGGCAGCTCCGAATCAGTGAAATCTTGTGTATGGTAAATTATGTTGCAGGCGATTGCCCACTAAAAACAACCAACGGAAGGATTGCTCTCTTGCAAAATAAAACAAAACAATATTTATTGCCTGCGGCTCGAGCAATATGCACATCTTCAGGGCAACAAAATTGCATATTCCCCTCAAAACAAGTAATCAGCTCAGTTCTGAGCAGGAGTTCCGCGACTTGGATGAAAGCCAGTGGACGATGGGATAGTCCTTCAAGTTACATTTTCAATTTCAATAGTGCATCTAACAAGTAAGATGAACAATTTAATTATTAAATTGACACCTCCCACAACCCAATTGGACCACTAGTGGTCCATATCGACCCCAAATTGTCTATTTGCATACTACGGCCTGCTTGCGCATGCGCAGAATGACGGTATTCCTACCCCACATTGACCCATTTGGATGCTCCCTCACGTGTGCTTCACATTGATACCTCATACGACTCCATAGGACCTCTAGTGGCCCACCTAATCCCCAAAGCGTCTATTTCCATTCCCGTTTCCCACAATTCCCTGTCTGCGCATGCGCAGAATGTTGACAACGGCCGACACACTTGTCCAGGCGGATGCTCTTTCACGAATGCGTCACATTGATACCTCACTCGACTCCATCGGATCATTAGGGTCTCACCTAGATCCCAAAACGTCTATTTCCATACTCTTTGTCTACTGCGCATGCGCAGAATGTTGAAAACGAACGACATACTAGTCCAGGCGGATCCTCCCTCACGACTGCTTCACATTGATACCTCACTCGACCCCATCGGCCCACGAGATTACAAGCGTCTAGTCCGTCATTCATAATCCAGCCGTCGTCCATTAGAGAATATTCGCGTGTATAATCCAAAGACCTATTCCATATTCCATATAACAGTATTAGCATCAAATTCAAAAAGACAATCATAGACCCACCTCGGTCCCAAAACGTTCCTTCCAATGCACTTTTCCCACAATTCCCTGTCTGCGCATGCGCAGAATGTCGAACACGGCCGACGCACCAGGCGGATGCCCCTCACATATGCTTCACATTGATACCTCACTCGACCCAATCGGCCCACTAGGAGCCCAACTAGACCCCAAAACGTCTATTTCCATACACTTTGTCTACTGTGCAGAATGATGATATTCCAACCCCACACCCAGCCCATCGGATTTTCTCTCACATATGCGCAGAATGATGATATTCCAACCCCACACCCAGCCCATCGGATTTCCTCTCACATATGCTTCACATTGATACCACACTCGACCCCATCGGCCCACTAGAGACCCACCTAGGTCTCAAAACGTTCCTTCCAATGCACTTTTCCCACAATTCCCTATCTGCGCATGCGCAGAATGTCGAACACGGCCGACACACTAGTCCAGACGGATGCCCCCTTACATATGCTTCACATTGATACCTCACTCGACCCAATCGGCCCAATAGGGCCCCACCTAGACCCCAAAACGTCTATTTCCATACACTTTGTCGACTGCCCATGTGCAGAATGACGTCAGTTCCACGTCTCACCCACCCCGTCGGATGCTCCTTCACGAATGCTTCACACTGATACCTCATACGACTCCATAGGACCACTAGTGGCCAACCAAGCCTCCAAAACGTCTGTTTCCATACTCTTTCCCACAATTCCCTGTCTGCGCATGCGCAGAATGTTGACAACGGCCGAGACACTAGTTCAGGGGATGCTCCCTCACATATGCTTCACATTGATACCTCACTCGACTCCATAGAACCAATAGTGGCCCACCTAGACCCCAAAACGTCTATTTCCATACCCTTGATCTACCGCGCATGCGCAGAATGACCATATTTCAACCCTACACCCAGCCCATCAGATGCGCCCTCACGAATGCTTCACTTTGATACCTCATACGACCCAATCGGACCATCCATACCCCATACAGGCATTTTCCCGTATAGATTTAATATGCAAATGTTCGAATCAGGGAAGATAACCCCGAATTTGCCAAAAATCACAAAAGTGCATCAAGTGTTACCTCCCCATTGGAACTCTTCTGTGTTGGAGATAGTGTTTGGTCTCTTGATCTTGTGGCGCCCGCTGTCGGAAGCTTCACGGGAATCAAGAGCTATCTTTTGTTTTGTTTGTTTTGTTTTAAACTTATTTTATTGTCTTCAAAACAATTGGATTGGGGGCAAGTTCTTCCAACTTAGTTTCCCCTCTCCAAATATAGGTAAAACAAATTTTGTGAAGAAAATCAAACAACAATATATAAACTTATACAACGTTACAGTCTCGTTAACTTGTGCATATCTCCAAGTGCAGATCTAACAAATTTGTTAAAAAAGTCACAGATCACTATTTGAACATATACATTCTTAAAGGCAATGATAGACAAATGTGAAGGCTACACGTGCAAGGATTGGCGTCTTGATTTTAAGGAAAATAAGAGGCACCCAGGTCCACTTCATTGAAAGAAACATCTAGCTGAATCGCTGACTATCTTTGATAAATTTTTGGACAGCATTGAATACTTGTATATTGTTAGTTAGCGAGAGAGATGGACTGCCCCACAACAATTGATGGACATTTGTATTTGGCGGTATGTTATCAAGTAATTCCTTTCTTATATTTCCGTAACGCGGACAAAATAATAAATAATGTTCGGCATCCTCTGTTGGTTCCCCACATGCGCAATGTCCGGTTTCGTGAAGTTTTATGTGATATAAATCTCCATTAAGCTGGCTACAGCCGTGTCGTAATTTCGTTTGACATATATTCATTTTCCTGTATCCAACAGAGTAGTACACAGGGGGTGGTTTTTTGGACGAGATTTTAGACTTGAACAAATTATATGAGCTCGAGTTTCTACTGTCATGCGAAAGGTTATTCCAGTGATCAATGACGGAAGGTATAAATGAATTTTTAAATAGTGTTAAACGTGTTTTTGGGATAGTGTAGTTATTATCATTTCTAAGTCGGTAAGGTGTTACTTCACCAACAAGAGGAGTGACTAGATTTGCTAGGTATTGCGGTACTTCACCATTGTGGATTTTGTACATGGTTGATAGTTTTAAATTTTCCCTCCTAGCTTTCAACGTTTCCCATCCTGTTTCAAAATAAAGAGACTCTCTTGGAGCGTAAGCGGGCAGGCCAGTAACAATACGTGCTGCAGTCAATTGTAGTTTTTCAATAGTTTCGGATTGTTCTTTGGTGCAGTTGTCCCAAACTACAGAAGCATATTCAAAGGTTGGTCTGATAAAGCTGATGTAGATTTGGTTCAGCGTTTTCCTTTTAAGTTTGAATTTAAATTTGCGCAGGATTCCAATTCTTTTAGATACAATTGAACATATATTATGGATATGACTGTGCCATTTACAATCATTTTGGAATACCAAACCTAAATGACGGTGATTATTGGATATCTGGAGAAGAGTGTTATCTAAATAGATTTCAGGCAGATTAATTAGGTTTCTATTGCTGATTAGTAACATGACTGTTTTTAAAGCATTGAAATTTAATAGCCATTGTTTGGACCAGTCTTGTAGTTTACGCAGATCATGGTTCATTATTACTTCAATTTCAAGTATGTTAGGGGACGAATACATCAGGCAAGTATCGTCCGCAAATAGGCGAGCGATAGTAATAAGATTTTCAACGATATCATTGATATAGATTAAAAAAAGAAGAGGTCCCAGAACTGATCCTTGTGGAACGCCGGCGTTACCGGATCTCATTTGCGAATAGGCTACTCCGGTTTGCACACAGTGGCATCTGTCACTCAGATAGTCTTCAAACCATGTTAATAGATCGTCTTCTATTCCATACTGTTTTAATTTGAAAAGAAGGCCTTTGTCCCAGACACTGTCAAACGCTTTGGAAATGTCACAAAATACAACACAAGCAATTTCCCCATCATCAAGAGTTTTACATAGATTGTGATAAAAATCGATTAACTGTAGTACAGTTGAATGACCGGGAAGAAAACCTGATTGGTACTTATAAAAAGCGTTATTAGAATGCAAGTGGTTATACACATGTTTAAATATTACGCGTTCCATTATTTTTGCCACACAGCTTAGCAGGGAAATAGGACGGTAGTTAGAAGGCAAATGTTTATCATCTTTTTTAAAGACTGGTATAATATTAGAGACTTTCCATTGATTGGGGAATTTGCCGGTCGATAAAGACATATTAAATAAAATTTTAAGTGGTTTACATACTGATCGTGACACGCCTTTAAGCATTTTATGACTAATAAAATCATTTCCAACAGCTTTGTTAGTTTCAAGGTTTTGGATTATATGAAAAATTTCCTCTTCGGTTATGCTGATATCTGTAATTCTACCATCACATTTGTATTTAAAGGGGGGTAACTGTACTCCATTGTCATCAATAGTGGACACAGAGGCAAAATAATCATTCAGTAAGTTGGCCTTCTCCATACAATCTTCCACAATTTGTTCGTTCCCGTCAGCATCTATATTCACTAACGGTGGGATTTCTCTATTTTCTGATCTATTCATAATTTGGTTGAGTTTTTTCCAATAAAATTTTGGGCTAGTAGATTTATTTGAGTCTAATTCAGTTTCTATATTGTTATGGTAGGTTTCTTGGGCATGTTTTTTCATATTGTTAACTTTATTTCTAATTGTTTTGTATCTGTTCCAGTCAGAAATATTCATGCTCTTCTTAGCCTTTTTCTTTATTCTATCCCGTTTACGGATTTCCTTCCGTAGCTCAGAATCGAACCACGGTTTATCGTTTGGTCTTATCGTAACGGTTTTGTTTGGGATACACTGTTTAGCTATTTCATAAAATTTCGCAGTGAAATTATCACATGCTTCGTTTACGTCTGGGCAAGCCATGAAAAAACGATTCCAGTCGATGTCGTTCAATAGCATATTGAACCTATCGTAGTCACTGCCGTTATATATCCAGATTTGTCTCTTGTATGCGTGTCGTAAATTGGAGCTAATTGACAGATCTACATATGTGGCATCATGATCACTAATCTTTCGGTCGACATTAAAAACACCACAATCATGTATATTAAGAGTATTGGTAATAAAAATTGGGTCCAGCAAAGTTGCTGAGCGTTCTGTAACTCGAGTGGGTTCCGATATTATATTATGGATGCTACATCGTTGCGAGATGTCAAACAAAAATCGAGAGTTGTCATGTAAGAGGTCATCATTGAGATCGCCCAGTAAAACCAGATTTACGTTAGTGTCCACTGCATTTTCGATCATGTCTTCGAAGGCTAGGTATATAGATTCGGGGCTTTTAGGAACTATGTAAGAGATATTTAAGAGGATGACGTTGTTTGATAGTCTAATTTTGAGCCACATTGTTTCAAAATGTTTTATTTCAAGATCTAGTATCCGAGTACACTTGAGGCGCGTTGATGTGTATACCAAGATTCCTCCCCAGGGAGATAAAAGATTTGGATTCCTGTCTTGACGGAATGGTTCGCCGAAACCTTCTATACGTAGATCATCGTTGGTAATGGAGTTATCAAGATTTGTTTCGGTGAAGCACATTATATCAAATTCCTCTGACAAAGAGTCCACAAAGTCAAGCTTATTACGGATGCTACGAATATTTAAGTGAAGAATTGAGAGGCTGTATTTGTTGTTTCCATTTTCGGGCCCTGGGTTGGTTTCGATGTCACCACAGACGATTAATAGTAGTACGAGAATTATAAATATGTTAACATTAGGGTATTTGGATTGAAGAACATAGAGGGCGAAACATACTACAGAACATCTGACATTTGTTACGAGGCAGTCCAAGTAGTTAAAATTTAACAAGTTGATGTTTTGGAAACTTGGAATGGCACCACGGGGCCTGTATCTCCGTGAGTTATAGAGTCCGATTGATATTCTATAATTTGCAAGATCATTAACCATTGTCAAATATGTTTTCATTGTTGAACAAAAATATCAATCGGACTCGACACCATCGGCTATTAAGATAGACGATTTGACCATTGCACGATAATCTGCACTTGAATTGAAACATGATACTTGTAGCATTCTTGAATACATATACGATAAAATGTACAGTTTTGCAGGGCTTGGAGTTGCCAAAGATAACATCAAATACATAGAAAAATAGGGAATAATGAAAGAGTAATGAGATTTGTATTGATATAAGACGTTTGGCAAGAGACTGCATCAGATAGGATAGACACAGGTGCTCCTCGACCGGCGATCCGCAGATAAACACAAGAGGCTGGAGTTTTGCTCCAACATAATAAAAAGACAGAAAATTAGTCATAAATAATAATAATAACAAAGACAAAGATCAATTATATTCTATAGCATCTGAATAACGACAAGTTGTAGTATATACACAATATCAATCAAATCACCTATGAGCATGTCAAGTATTAATAATATTCATATAATTATGTATGTTCGAGTAGTCACACCGTATTGATATTGTTTATAGTAGTGATGCATAAATATTGCATTTAGATATAGCAGCTTCCAGTGAGCTTAATTTTGTTCATTTATTGTACACCAGTAGTAATTATCTACAGTGGGTTACCTCACTATAGTAGGGATTGCATATGAAAGTTATCAAACAAGATGGCAATATATCAAGCTGTGCATCACATGTCTTGTTCGAGAGTATCATATAATTGTATGTGATAATTAATTATGCATGCAGCACATATACATGTACTTCGTCCTATGTAAATGTGTGCATCACACATGTATAACACACTTTAAAAACAAAGATAGTTGAGTGTTACATGGTGATCTCAGTAAGAAAATTTAACATTTCAATGAGCTTAATTTTGTTCATTTATTGTACACCAGTAGTAATTATCTACAGTGAGTTACCTCACTATAGTAGGGATTTCATATTTAAAAATATTCCAGCTAAATGAAAATATATCATGCTCATGGGATGATATATTTTCATTTAGCTGGAATATTTTCAAATATGAAATCCCTACTATAGTGAGGTAACTCACTGTAGATAATTACTACTGGTGTACAATAAATGTATCTCTCAAGTTTAAGTGCAAAGAGGCCAATACGACCTTTTCCGTGTTTTATATACTACTCCCATGAAATGAGTTGAATAGCCGTACTGTCTGTGGCATTTTTACTATTGGTTTTCACTCTGTTGTTACATATTATTTGAATGTTTGTATGGCTGTATGAACTCTTATGCGGATAATAAATTCAACTATTTAAAAAATATATTTGCCACCTTTTTCGTACAGCGCAATGACAGTGGATATAATAAAAATGTGTAACTTAGCGATATATACCGATCTACCGATACCCCTAATTTCCCCAACTATATCTCTAACCACAAGGACAAGTGACACAAAGAGAATGTTTATAGAATTCGCTACGGAAATTCATTCTCCACGATTTGACTAGTTTCCAGGAACAAAGAAGGCGTCATGATCAGGCGACAGACTTCGAATGCAGGAGAACTACATGTATATCCCGGCATTCTCCAGGCCCAAGAGTTTGGAATCTCCCTCATTTCTTATTGTCCGGAGTCTCCCGAATTCTTCGGATACCGGGAATCATGGCGAAACTGGCTATATGGTTGTGTTACTTGCCTTGGTAGATAGAAATATAGCAGGAGAGGGGTATGTAGATCGGTACATATAGATAAATTATACAGGGACGCATTTTTATGATATTCACTGTCTCGGTCATGTACGAAAAGGTGGGAAACAATTTTATTCTTTTAGAAAATACAATTGCAATACAGCTCTATAGAAAGTTACAATATCCCACGACACGTGCCAATTCGAAACTCTAAACAAATCGTGCTGATTCTAAAAGACATTAACCAAAATGAGAAATTTCTCGATTTATTCAACAAGGCATCATTTTAATAAAGTTCCTTTATAACTCTCCCTGACTAGCCTAAACAAGGATTTCGATTAGTGACTCGGAAATTCTTTTGTGGACGATGAGTGAATACGAAATGTCGGATCTGAAGTTCTCAAGATATATCCCAAACGAAGTTGTTATTTGTATCGGCATTAGGTTCCATGTAAACTCAATGATGTTCGATTGGTATGGTTCCAGATCAGTGGCTCAAGTCAATTGTCAAAAACAGCATGTGTATTTTGATTCTCTCATAATTTTCAGTACAACTGTCTCCGATACTTTGACTACGTAAAACCTTGAACCAAGATGACTGATAAATACATTATAAGTCCCATGACATTGACAAACAGTCGATTAGCCCAAACTGCCGCTGGAAAACTGAATCTGTCTAGCTTTATCTTAGAGTGGCTCAGTTTAATTATGTGATCTCAGTCATCAAAGTCTGTTAGTATAGACATACTTTTGTTTCAGTATGCAACTTGACTCATATACTCGCTGATAATCTGTGTTTGAAATTTGAAGACTTGATTTAAAACAACAATAGCTTCCCTACATTTTAAATTGTTTATAATTACATATAGGTATGTTGACTTATAATTATCTCAATTTTCCTCATGAATAAAGTCTACAAAAACACAAATTTTCATGGAGAGGTTACGTCTGACTTCCATAGTACATGCGGCAATTACACTGCTCCTCATCAGCTGATTCGTTAATAATTATCCAAGGGAAACAATCACCAAAGATGGAAACTCTTTTCAAAATTACATTAGAGTTATCTCCCATAAAACAAGCGTATCATTGTTTCTAATCAGTGTGTTTCATACAAATGCAAATTTAACAGGTACGTGTAGGCTCTGCTGTCAATATAAAACCAATATAGCAGGAGGAATAGGGTCGCTTAGATGTGTCTGTGATCACATGCGAATAATAGCAGTATGTCCATGATGCTACGAATCGACACATTAAACGTTTGTAAGTCAATTCAACTTTGTTCGAGTCGCGATCGACAGGAACTGAAAAGGGTCAGTCTTTGAACGCTCCTTATCATAGTGGTATCCTTGGCACCAAAGTACAAATGTGTTTTTTCTCCAACTTTGTATTTTTGTGAGTGAATGAGACTTGGCGCACCTTACCATCATCTCCCGGAAATATCTTCTGCACAGGTTCCAAGCCTGTAGTCACCGCGAAATGTGTTCCTATCAGCCACGACGACCCCGTCTTTTGGTTATCCCCGTATACTTTTGATACGGTATACATAATACTTGGTGGATATTATCGGCACAATCGGAAGATGCGCATGTGCTATTTCCGTTTGCGGAGGATCATTACCAACTGAGTTATTGCCAGTTATTGCCCTTTAAAGTTCAAAATACCGTAGATTTAATTACATCATCTTATCAACGCAACTCCTCCTATACTTTTGATACGGTTCACATAATACTTGGTGGATATTATTGGCACAGCTTGGAGATGCGCATGTGCTCTTTCCCTTGGTGGAGAATCATTTCTAACTTTGTAATTGCCCCATTGCAGTTAAAAATATTGTAGATTACTTCTTGTCAATGAAACTCCTATACCTTTGATACGGCTAACATAGTACTTGGTGGATATTATCGGCACAGTCTGAATCAACCACCTCGCTGGGGGTCTAATAACACCCCAGCCACCAGTCAGATTTTTGGACCGGATTCGGGGCCTTCGCGCACATCGCCGGAAGTGACATCATATATAGCGAAATAGATGTTTACCGAACATTTCGATTACCTTTCAAGTCTGCATAATACCTCTGTTGACCTAGCGTTAAAAAGAATTATCTGGAGATAATTTTCCCTGTTTATCTGGACGGAGCATAT